>WBNH01008300.1:0-179793 GCA_013401255.1 Urocolius indicus
CAGTCTTTAGTATATCAGCTAGGATACCAGAACTGGATGCTAAAAAGTGCACAAATTCCTAGGGACAGAATTATTGTTTGTCACAGACTTAGAATCTAGCAAATACATGTGGTTTCTCTTTTTTTTTCCTTTTTAGATATTCAAAAATCCTCTCCTGTCCTTTGTCAAATACTCTCCAGTCCAAACCCTTCCTTCCAGCTGGCTACACTGTCTGCTGTATTTAGCTCTGTTCTGTGAAGTTATTTCCAAAACGTTATTTTCAGGGCATCTCTAGATGACAAGACTTGTTTGTAACTGTGTTACCCTTCCCTGACTGACATCACAGGTTATTGTGTTGTAATTTTGTCTTTTTATCCTTCCAGTAATTTAATGCACATGAATTTCAATGCTCTGTTATAATGCAGACACTGTATTATTTTACTACTGAGAAATGCAACTAATTGAACATCACTTTCTCAGTTTAGTCTTCTTCCCCCTCCTTTGAGAAGGGAGGAAAATATTGGCATTTTCATGAACATCATTGGGGAGATCTCTGCTGACTTCATTGCAATCTTGAGTTAATACCAAAATGAACATTCACAGACATTTCTGGTTATCTTTCCTGGGTTTTGTTTGTTTATCTGTTTTTGTTCTGCACGAATATTTAGGAGACTTTGAGACTTCACCTTTTTTCCCCCCAAGTCAACTTATTGATCTAATTCTGGGTCCTTGGAGGGGTAATTTCCATGGCTATCTGTGTACTTGTGTTTGGTAGTGCTTGTTTGCCCTCTTCACTGGTGCCTGAATCTGTTTACATCTTTGTAGAGCCTCATAAATGGTGCTCACAATAAAAGTGTTCTAGAATCATAGTTTGTTTGGCATTTGGGTGGTGAGTCCTTTCATCTGTTCTAGGAAGAAACTGATTGTTTTTTAGGCTTATACTAAGTGAAAGATGTTTTTTTTTTTGTTTGGCCTTCAGCTTCAGTGAGAACTAACATAATCCTCAGTCTAACATATACTGTAATGGAGAAAATACAATTTGTGCCACCTGAGGAAATAGCTCTTAAAGAGGCCTTACTTTCAGGTTTTGAGGAGTTTCCAATTTGTCAGTCTTTGCAGAATTCAGCTGGGAAGTTGCCTTCAAACATTGAAAAAATTAGCAAACAAAATATCCTGTTAAACATAGGTTGTAGTGAATTGATGTTTTAAACGAATGATGATATATTGCAGAGATTAGTGATGGCACAGGAGTGTTCTGGGGAAATAATGAGCTGTCTAAATGGTCAGGAAGAAATTTACCTTCATTCTGTCACCTCGGATGATGGAGGCAAGAAATAATTTACAGCAGGGTTATGTACCTTTTAACATGGTAATGTGTTAGACTTGTGCTGGTGACACTAATTGCCAAAAAATTCTGGGGCTGTTGTAAATTAGATTGCGCTGCATCTGATGAGTCTTTTTGTGTTTTATTCACATCAAAAGGCAATTACATTTTGTGCAAACTTAATCGTAGCAGTTCAATGAGGCATGTAAAATATGCCTTGTAATTTGTCCTTTATTGATACTGTATATATGAGTTTTCTGGAAAAGGGAGGCTGATAATTATTTTGATTCTTAGATATTGGTGTTGTCCTTGAGGATATAACCTTTGCTTAAGTTATTGAAATGTATGAGAGGTACAAATTTTGATCTTTAAGGGCTTCATCATACACTGAGCTACTGAAAGGAGTTATCTTAACAGAGTCGATACAACTGCCTCCTCAGCTCAAGAGGAATAGAGAACTTCTAGAGAGTCCAGTGCAAGGCGACTAAGATGATCAGGGGACTGGAACATCTTCCTTATGAGGAAAGGCTGTGGGAACTGCGGCTGTTTAGTCTGGAGAAGAGGAGACTGAGAGGGGATCTCCTTAATGTTTACAAATATCTAAGTGTTGGATGACAGCAGATTGGGGCATCATTTTTTTCAATGGTATCTAGCAACAGGACAAGGGGTAATGGGATGAAGCTGGAACACAAAAAGGTTCCATTTAAACATAAGAAAAAACTTTTACAGTGAGGATGAGAGAGCCCTGGCACAGGCTGCCCAGGGAGGGTGTGGAGGCTCCTTCTCTGGAGGTCTTCAAGACCTGCCTGGATATGTACTATGCCACCTGATTTAGGTGGCCCTGCTTCTGCAGAGTGGGTGGAACTAGATGATCTCTAAAGGTCCCTTCCAACCCCTACCATTCTGTGATTCTATGAACTCAAGTCATTGTTTGACAGATTCTTCTGCAAAACTGGTAAACACTGAAGTTAACCCTGCATTTGTATAGTACATATTTGTTTTTCCAGTCTTTTTCTTCCTTTGGTAATGAAAGAAACTTGGCACCTGAAAAATCATCTTGGGCTAGTGAAACTTGCTGTCAGATCGAAACTGAAAGGAATGGTTGAATATTGGAAAGGGTCTCATAACACAAGAAATGAATGACCTTGGTGACTAGAGCAGCAAGAATAGGATCAAATTCAGCAGTGCAAAATACAAAACAATACATACTAGAAGGAATGATGAAATATTTGTTGGTCTAAATTGGAAGCTATAAGAGAAACACACTAGACGACAATGTGATGGTGATAATTGTAACTGGAGGATCAATTAGGATGGGCATTTCCATGAGGATTTGGGATATACTGGTACCTGAGAACTGGTGATGCC
This sequence comes from Urocolius indicus, assembly GCA_013401255.1. NCBI lineage: Eukaryota > Metazoa > Chordata > Aves > Coliiformes > Coliidae > Urocolius > Urocolius indicus. The sequence continues at coordinate 2,672 of WBNH01008300.1, forward strand.
TCTATAAAGACATACACACTATGTGGCTCTGAGCATGGAGTGTTTCACATTTATTCGAGTAGGCTTGCAGTCTGCAAGATCGCACCTGGAGCAGACTAATTTTTTTGTCTGACTGTACATTTTCACTGCTGCTTACAGAGCATGACTAAAAAAGCATAAATGAACACGAGTTTTTATATCAAAGAATAATGTTGGCACTTAAAATTGTGGTAATGCAGGTAGGCAGGTTTTAGGATGAGATTTAGAAAAATGGTTATTGCCCTCAAATAGGAGCAAGGAGACAGAAGGCTGAAGACTTCAAAGGAGCTATATGATGCTGGCTCTAATAACAGAAACGTAGTGAGGTGACCCACATAGCTTGTGGTTAATTGAGTCCGTTAATGGGCAAGTTTATGTCAAAAGAGGCTAATGTGTGTGTATTGTTTCCAAAGTCTATCATGAGGAGATTAGTAAAAAAAGGCTGAAGGAATGAAAAATGGCATAATTGATGTCAGATATGGTCTGGGTTGATGATTATTTCAGGAATTGAATGTATATGATAGGTCTAATTTCTGTACTCCTACTGCTAGTCATTGAAGCTCATTTTATTGGTTGGAAAGTGTAACAATTTCACATGAAAAGCTTTTGAAAATAAAAAGCAAATTTTCTACCTAAATTCCATGTCTAAAGCTTATTTCCGAATGAATTGAAGCTGTTTCTTGGTGAATGAATGAACAGTTCTTTTTTTTTTGTCTGGAAATGGACAAATTAAATCTTTTCTCAAACATTTTAAAACTGGGGGGGTAGTGGAACCTGTTTTGCTTTCTCTTACATAGCAGAAGTTTATAAGGAAATCTTAAAGTTTGTATTTTTTTCCTAGTAAGGTAGGAAGTATTTTTACTGTCTATTATGAAAAATAGCTAGAGTTTTATTTTAGTCACTGATTTCTGAATAACTACAATTCAGACATTGATTTCAGTTTGCAAATAGTACAGATTTGATTGAAGCTTACTATTTTTTCAGAGGATATACATGTCATACCCTCTAATGCAATTGAGCTTGATACCAATGGCATGTCACTCAATGTTTATTCTGGTCTAGTCAGAAACCACACACAATCTACTTAGTCTGTGCAGACATGGCAGTAGTGATTAGTCATGTTATATGTCAGCTGTAATATTCAAACAGGAAAGAGGAATTATTTGAATACATGCTGAAAACTAAGATAGCACCACTTTGCTCATTGAATGGTCTGTAGGACTGATTCACAGAAACAGTTGCTTTTTCTTCAGTCTTGGAGATACTGCACTGGAAACACTTAACAGTGTTAACACTTAACTTTTTAGAAAGCATTTGAATCATCCAGTATGAACTAGTTGTCCACCTACAATAACTGAGACAAATGCTACTGTGTGTGAAATTATATCCTGAGAAACACACTTTTCTGATATCTGCTTTTCATTTCTTTGCAGCTTTGTATCCAGAGCATTTGAACTGAGTTTACTTTGGCACACAACTTAATATCACATGCAGAATTCTAACTAAGAGTCTGAAAAAAAATCAGTAATTTGGGGCTATTTGAGACATCAGAAATGAGCTGAGAATCTTAGATCTACTTTTAGTCTAGCCACACTAATATCGGCTCAGGCTTCCTGTGCCTAGGCTACAGGCATGGCAGCAACCACAGAGGTATTGGGCTGCAAGCCCTGTGAAGGAGAATCCTGTGGGTAGAACTGGCCACAGGCCTTGGCCTTCAGTAGTCATAAAAATCCTTCCACTTACCTACCTTGATTGTGTTCCACAGGAGTCAAAACTAAGAATGCTGGATTACTTTGTGTTCATCCCAGAATTAGCTGCAAAAAATTGTGATGGTGACTTTCCAGAGGGAGGCCGTAAGTAGACACAGCCTGAAATTAGGAAAAACTGGTGCTGACAATGAGCCTTTGAAATAGACAAAGTAATGGTATCTTCTGATTTCTCTGCTGCTCACTGTGTGATAACCATCTGCAGTTTAGAGCAAGATGGATCTGGTTTAGCTGCACCGGGAGAAGACCTGGGTGTTCCTTCACCAAAGGCCTCTTGGCTTCATTTGTGCTCCAGTCAGTGTCAGAGAAGAGTTGGGGAATGAAAAAGAGGTTAAAAAATAAAGCAGATTGCTTTATATCACTATATTGCAAAAAGCTCAGCTGCCTAATATTAATATAATAAATGTAGCTGAAGAATGGCCAAGAAATTAATGTAGGGCACAACTGGACATCACAGGTCCCTCTGTTCTTAGTGTCTAATGACTTTAATAGAAGGACTCAAGTTGCAATGTCTGTACGCTCTGAATTGCCTCTCTTCTCAGGCACATCTTGTTAGGACTCTTAAATTAAGCACCCAGAGATATCTAGATGTAGATCCTTAGCTGAGCTAAAGTGTCACTTTCACTGACACCAGTGCAACTGAGCCAGGTTTTGAGCTCAGTTTGATAAATACGAATATCAAGTTGAATCCTGCATTGATGGAATCAATGGCAGAAGTCATTTGGCATGGTTCTTGCTGCACTTAGGCCACTTTACACTCCTCTGGCATTGTAAAGGAGGAACGAATTACACAGTGACTCACTTTAAAGCCCTTCTATGCTGCCAGGGTGTTATTGTGGGTTTAGGGTAAAAGAAATTTCAGGCTAATTGGCTTTAGTGTAAATGAACATCAGTGCCATCAATTTGTTTAGACATAGTCAATAAAGATGGATGTGTATGAATGAGTCATACAACCCTTTTTAGTTGCTTCATGGCTGAAGTAGACCCTCTGCAAAGATGAACAAAGATAACAGTTGTGGGTTTGCAGGGTGCTGTGCAGGTGAGGGAGAGGCAGGGATGAGCCTGTCTGAGGAATGTAAGCCAGCAGGCAAGCAGCTGAATTGTGATGGGGGGAAAATATCCTTTTCAGTCTGTCAGTGCTTTGTCATAGTGCCTGGGGTGAAAATTGGAAAGAAATATCTCTTGGGAAAGTTGCTGAGGGGTGGGAAGCAAAAAGAGATTTTTACCCTGTTTTCCAGTTGGGATGTTAATGGTCTGCTGAAGTGGTGCTAATGGCACTTAGGACTAATGGGAACTGAGTTTTGCTGCAGGCTTGCAAAATGGCTTTGCCACCTCTCCCCAAAATAACAGTGGCAAAGCTCCTCCAATTTCTCATTAGAGAGGATTTATTGAAGATTTTCCATTTCCATCTGTAGTCTGGACCTCTCGTGGTCATTGCCTTGCGTGGTGTGTGAGATACTTCAGAAGTAAGGCACTAAACTAAATCAACCATTTTATAGCTACATTGCAGAGTTAAATGGGAACCCATTGCTGAGACATAACACATGTATTTTGTAAAAAACAGCCAGAAATTTATTTCCTTTCAGTGCTTAGAATTAAAGTTTTTTTTGAGAAAGGTGAAAGAAAGGCTGCTCAATTACACAGAGGGTTGCAGAAATGCCATTGAATGAATCATTTAATCCTGTTAAATATAATCATTTTCAAGTTTTTACCTATTTTGGGCATTTTCCATCTTACATGACGCATCCAAGAATATAAGGGAAAGGTTGGTTATAGCTTACTTTGTGCTCCCCGTCAATCTGTTCCTGAGCAATAGCTGAACATGGAAGCACATACTCCCAGGTGTGACTGGTACACGTATTGGTGAGTGTGTATAGTAATTTATCACATGTGCAATATGTTCTTATTAGTTATGTTTTGTGATGCACTTTTAGTCATGTGATTATACTATTTGATTCATGCTTAGGATTTACCTAGATAAGGCTGACATTACAGCATGCATGTAAACAGCAAGAAAGTAGTAAAAGAAGAAGAAACACGCAAGGGAATCTTTGAAGTCCTCTTTTGCTTGCGTGTAGTCTTTTTCTTCTCTGTCCACTTACAGCTCAAATCAGAAGTCAACACACAGCAACGATACCAGAAATGAGGTTCTGGATACTTTGACTTTTCATCACTTCTGTAGGTTTTCCCAAGACAAGGGAGTTTACATTAAATGTGATGTAAATATAAATGTCTCTTTCCTTCTCCCTTTTTGTGCCTGGTTTAACAGTTGGTTTTGGGAATGAAAATTATGCCTGAAATTAATGTGACCTTGGTTGGTATGATCTTGACACATACAGATACAACAGGGATGCCTGACAATGGCTGGTGTATGTAAAGACCACTTTCTTGAAGTGTTTGTTCTTGGTTTGTAGAGTTTTTTTAACCTACTCTACTATGGGTTAAATATTTTTAAATGTTAGTGCTTGTTCAAGTTTACTTGTGTTTCTAATATAAGTCTGACTAAGGATTCCAATAGAAACCATTTCTTAAAGAGGCAAATTTCATTTGGTTTGGTTGGTCTTCAGGATGTCATTTAGTGGGAATAAATAACCAGAAACTAAAACTTGCTGTCTGCTTTTCAACAGATGCCTTCCAGACTGGTTTCCCCTTGTTTATGGAACTGTGGCTTCAGATCAGAGAACCAAAGAGAGAAGATAATATACCATATCTTTATTATGGGAGATTTCAGGTTGTTTTCTGAGCTTTCTAAGCTTCCGGCAGCTCAGTAACACTTTTTGAGGTATTATTGGCAAATAACCTCACTCTATCAATTATACTTTTTTAGCAAAAAAGGAAGTATATGGGAGATTGAAAGGCTTAACCTCCATGAAAAATAATACTGGAGCGCTTTTGGTCTTTTAGGAATATCTCAGTAATGCTCAGTAACATGAGATTCCCCAATTAGATCTCTGTTTCCACAACTATGTAGTGTCTGACAGATTAGAGCTTAACCAAGTGGGAAAAGCATTCTCTTTTCAAGCTGTCAACTAACCAGGGATGTGCAACTACCGTTCTAACAGAAGGGATAGATTCATGTTGCTCAGACTGCTGACACAGAGCACACAAGTGGCCAAATCTGAAAATTGTGTACATCTGGATACGAGATTGATATCCAAGGCTGTTTTACCACTTTTACTGAAGAAGTAATAGCTGTGGATTTCTGTGAAGTAGTGGGAAGTGCATGAAAATAAACATAACATGAGTTGCTTACAGAAAGAAAATAAGCTGCTTTTTTTTCCTCTACAAAATATTTAGTCATTTGCTTGGTCTACCATTCCTGTCACTGTCTTTACTGAGTTACAAATCCCTGCTCTTCAAGGTACAGTGAATACTGAGGCCCTTACTGAATTTTTAATCTATTTGTTACTATAGAGTTCATATTTTTTTGTTTAGCAAAAACACCTTAATAGGTGTGCTGGGACTTTGACTCATCTTAATATGTCCGAGTCCTTTCTACCAGCACTTTCAATTGAAAAGAAAAAAACCCCACAACTTAAATTTTATTTTAGTTAAACTAAAATTGCCTTTTGAGAATAAACTTCTTGAAATGTGTTTGTTTTGTGCTTCAATGTATGTCCTCACATACTAAACTTTAGCATGTACGTGTGAGCCTTTCTGGAGGCAGTAACATTTTATTTACTGCATGAATCGAAGAGAAATGAAACTTTGCATCCTGTAGAAGTATTCTTGTGAAAGCAAGAACAATATTTCTAAGCAGTTTCTTGAAAAAAGCAGATACTTGAGTTTGTAACCCCTTACATCTTTGTTTTTGGTATGTTGACTGATGCTTGCCAAATGACTTGCCAAAAGACTTGTGTGGCTGTTTAGGGTATATGCTATGTAAGAGTGGTTACAGACGCACAAGTCCCACATCCTGTCTATGTATAGTAAAATGTTTAATTACTAGAGCTGTTTATGGGTATCTTTTTGTATCCTCTTAAAAATACAGTCAATCCTGCAGACTCAGTCCAGAATTTAATGATGGAAATCTTATTATGTAACCTGCTAGTCATCCACTGGTGTCAAACAGAAAAGATTAAAGTGATGTGGAGAAAAACTAGGCTCTTTTATCAACTTTTTGTGCTCTGCTTACCACTGAAAGTTTTATGCAGTTGCCTATTTGCTCAAAAGGGCAGCTCTAACTGATATGGAAAAACATATCTTTTACCCCAGATATCTTTAGTGCTTTATGCATCACCCAGCATAATATGTTTTCATCCATCCTCATTTTAAATCTAGAGAATCTGGCTTCTGGGAAATTTTCTTAGTATTGATTTAACTTTAATTCTGTTAAAAGAAAAACCTTAGGGGACTGACTGTATAGCTGTGCTATAATAACAGAATATCCCCAATATGTGATTAATACAGCTGGGAAATATGTTTTTGTTTCACAGTCAAAACAATAATCGGGGAGGGGAACAAGTCAGGCTGAAATGAGAGAGAAGCATTTTATATTTGATGAATCAAACTTGGACTGACACAAACCACCTGCAGAATAAATCAATCTCTTTTTTTTGACTTCTTTCTTTTTTCCAATACATTTCTTAGGGTAGAAATACCAAGTAGTCTACATGAGTTCAACCTTTTGCTATTTCTTCAAGCAAGATGATTTGCTCTTAAGTTCCAAAACACGTGGCATATTTTCTTTTAAAAAAAGTCAGACTACAGTAACAACCAAACAAAACTCCCAAAGCACTGGGTTTAACTAACACTGATTGATGAATTTGCAACATGCAAAATGATTCAGTTCTCCTTTAGCTCAGTTTTTTTAACTTTCACTCCGTGAATATTTACTGAAAAGTAGCACAGGCCAACTTTTATGAAAGAACTCTGTGGAGGCTTTTGTGGTAATATTTTCATCTGGGGACACTATGGGCTGTGAGGAAGCAGATGTATGGGGCATCAAGTACCCCAATGCGACTTCTGATTTTGATTTTTATTGCTAACTTTCTGTATTACTGTATCTGAATTTTTGAGCTTTACCTCAGCCTCTTGTAGTGTTTACATGCTGAAAAATAATCACTGAGCTCTGCTCTGGGAACACGAGCTGTTTATTTTCTTGGTTTGCTCTGTGAGCAGTGCTGAGTTGTGAGTCTCCACAGCATGTACCGTGGCTGGCTTGAAACTGGAGGACTTCTCTGATCATGTCTGCTGGCTCTTAACACTCACAGGGCAGTGGTCAGGATCATAGCCTTCCTTTGTCAGGGGAGCCAAAAATTTCTTAGACTGTTGCTTTCAACAGGCAGGAAATCAGTCTCAAACAAGGATACTTCCAGTGGATTTGATGGAGCACTTTTTCTGGTGTTAATCAAGAAGACAACCATGGAGGAGGTCTAGGGAAGCTCCTGCTTTGATACTGGCAGATGGTGTGAGGACGTTGGTCAAGCTGATCAGTATTGCAGGGAAACCAGATGCAAGAAGGCATCTGGATTCAACTGAAAGCTAAGGATACCTCAGCCCCAAGGGATATGTGATAGATATGAAGTGGATGTGCTGCTCACTGGCACTGCAGAACGGATATGGTATCCCCATCATTGTTGTTGGGAGGTATTCAGCAGGAAAGATTGACTTGTGTGTGCAGGCTGTTGTTCCTGGAGTTGAGCTCATAGCATGCACAATCATCTCCTTAGGGCACTTGCCCTCCAAAGCAGGCTGAGAAATTCCCTTGCATGAGTAAATGGCAAGCTGCATGACTGTTTTATCAGTTCTGTCCTCCTTGAGGAAGAGAGGTCAAGAGGGTTCATAGCACATAGAGATGCTGAATGACACCCAGGAGAGCACTGCCACATGGGACAGATATGTCTCCCTTGTGAATGTGTATGAAGTGACGGAGGAGGAGTGCCAGAGCACACAATTGTCAGACTATAAACAAGCTGTTCTTCCTTTTCTCTTTTTACTTTTAAATCTGGTTTGTGTCATACTATCATGACATGCCATTTCCTTTGTGCTTTGAAGTAGATCAATAGATTTGTTGTTGGGTCAAGACAAAGGGCTTTACAGCCCAGAAAACAAATTGCTTGTACTTCCTCTCCTATTCAAGCTTCTTCTGTCATGGCACTTGTTAGCTGTAGAAAATTTTTAAAATGTCTTTGTCATCAAGTTGTGTTGGTGTGAAAATATCTGGAACATATAAAATACCTATTTATCTCTTCATAGTTTAGTAGCATCTTTGCTGGATTCAGCTTGTCTTCGTGGTAATATTTTGGTATATTTCTCTTCTAACTACTACCCCTCTGTCTGATGAATAAACAGGCAGTGGAGGAAGATCTCCTTCAAGGAGGACTATGCAATCGTTTGGGAGCAGCTATAGTAATAACAATAGCAATAATACTAATAAGCTCTTACTTCAACATCATAGGAGCCAGATGTGTTTTTATTGAAGTAGAATTCTTAATTTCTATAGCGGGAAACATATTTTCTACATCTCCTTTATATGGAGGCCACAAGTGGAAAGAGATTAAATCAGAAATCATCCATTCTGTCATGATACTGACTTTTATTTTCCATTGGGTCCTTTTAAGGTTTGTATTTTACAGTCTGTGTCAAAGACCAATTCTGGTCAAGACTTACTGCACACAGATGAGCTATAAACAGAGTTATGAAAAAGGGCATCTGAGGCCTCTGTAAACATACATCACACCACACTTCTGAAAAGCCTGTACCCCATGAATTTCTTGGTCTCTAGTTTCATTACTGTACCTTCTGCTCTCCTTTCAAGTAACTCTTTAAATCTCTGCTTTGGAGCTTTGAGTGGTGCATGTGAACACAATAACTGCCCTGGTCTCCTTCCCAAAGCATGACTGTGTTGAAGTGACCAACTTCAAGTCTGAGCATTCACCCACCATGCAGGGTTGACAGTCCAGTTCTTCCCATACTAGGACTGGTTTTATGTTTGTTTGCTCTGAGCACACCTTGCTGGCTCTGGTTTATACTGACAAATCCAACTGAAGTTTTGTTGTTTGTGATTTACCTGTAGAAAACATGAACAGGAAAACATCAGCTATTTTTCATTTAGTCCTCTGTTTAACTGTAGATTGTTTTTTTCTTTATAAGTGGCATGGTGGAAGAAAGCAAAATTAAACTTTGCTTTAACTATGAAAACATAACCAGCATTTTCAAATTGGTGAAGCTAGTGCAAATTGAGAGAATTTCTGTCTATCGGGATATCATTGTGTTCAATGTCTGTCATGTTGTTCCGTGTTGGAGAAACATCAGCTGTTTAAATTATAGGTATGTGAGCATCCTTGCTGAAATGCCTTCAGCTGGTTCTGAATGGGGGTGAAGGCTGTCTGAGCAAGGATGGCTCAGCTTGATTGTGGCCACTTTGCTTCTGTGCTAATGTTGAACTCCAGTGCCTTGGGCAAAATCACCAAATGATCAAATTTTTTGGTGTTGGAAGGAAACCAGGCCATGGAGAGAAGATGGATGTTTGTATCCCAGAACTGCAGTCCTCCTGAGCTGGAGGCAAAACCTGATTGCCAAATACGTGCATTGCCCTGGGATAACTTGGTCATGATTAAACATCTGCTTGGACAGTTGAGGGAGGAGTCACGTCTGACCCCTTAGTCTGATTTACCAAGTACTATTTCTGATTTGAGAATGCTTCTCAGGATATGCCCACGGTGAGATTTAAATTTTGGCTCAGTGTCTGTGTTGTTAACTCTTACCTTTTTTAATTTCAAAGGTTCCCCTCCCCCCATCTGTCACTGTAACTGAAGTGAATGGTGCTTCCTGTTCATTTTGACAGTGGAGGTTATAGGCTGACAATGCTTCTCTGAGAAAGTAATATTTTTTGGAAAGTTAGTTTTCATTGGGGAGTAGGAGTGGTGCATTTCACACAAATTTTCCTCCCAAGATGGGAAAACAAATGTAGTAATGTTACATTAATCATTGGGATTAATGACACATGTTGCCATTATGCATGATCACTGATCTTCCCCTTGTTTTGTGTGCTTTCATGTGATAAACACCTTTTCATTCCCCAGAAGCTTATTCCATCTAGAATGGGTTATGTGTGACATTTAGGCTTCTATGGAGAACTATTTATGTAAAATATAAATCACTATTCATTTTATAACTACTTTTCCTCTAAGTATTAAAAAACCCTGCTTTAAAAGGAGACCTGTAGGTTTTGTAATTCAGTGCTGTGATGTGACTTTTAAAATCCTGGTACATCACATTTATTTCCCCTTACTCATCCTTTCCATTTTACAGACCATGAAAACTCTAAGGGCCACAGTAACTGTTTGGTAGCTGTCAAGCAATGCTCTGTGGTATTTCATATATGGTGAAGAGTATCAAGTACCATGCTTGAAAGATCAGCTTGATAAAGGGGACACAGATTAGAAAGGTTGCACAGATGTTCTGGGACCTCAATTCTTGAATTTTGTAGACCAGGAGTTTGATTATATTCTGAAATCACTGAAGCAAAGAGTAAATATAAAGCTCTGTGACCAGAAATCCCTGCAGCAGATATATGCTGTGTGTTAAATCTTACAATTAAACCATTGCACTGCAGAATCTGCTTCTGAAGCATGGTCTGTAGAATTTGATGCTTACCTCTGAAGGGACCATCTGTAATGCCCCAATGCCTCAAGCAGGAAGATGGGATTGATGTTCAGGATCTCTGCTGTGGTGAGAGGAGAGCCTTCCGTCTTTCACACCTTCAGCCAAGCTCTGTTGGCTCTGGGCAACCTTTGTGTTGTTGAGCATTGCACGCACAGAATTTCTATGACTTAAGTGTATCTGTTTTCGGTACATCTGAAATTGTTGCTCATTTAACCATGACTAATAGATAGCTTGAGCAGAGATCTCTGAAGAGAGACTATTTGAGTTCAGAGCACACAAAACCTCCTCATCTAATCAACCTACACACACAGACACATCATCAACTTTTGCAGTTACATTTCTCCACACAGAATCACTGCTTGTCTGACAAAGATGTATTTTGCTTCGATTTTTGGATTAAACAAATTGTAAAAAGGAATGCTTTGCTCAATCTCATCCAAACAAGAGGAGCCACATTGTCTGAGGATTGCATATCAAATACATGCTGCAACAGAGAGGGGTAGAAATTAATTTTCATTTGGCTTTTTTATGCCAATGCTGCTGTTTTTTTTTCTGGTGCTGAAGTATGAAAGAAGAAGATGCTGTGAAATATTAAGTGGTGTGAAATTCATGACACTTGAAATAAAGTCTGCTAGTTTAAGACAATGCTAAGATTAAGTGCAATTAATGTTATCTGTTGTACTTGCCTAGTTTGTCCATATACTTGGCACTCCTGTTTCCTGAACAAAATTATGGCGAACTGAAATCTATAAGGCTTAAAGCATTGCTATAGTGAGGGGGGGAAAAAATGACAACTTCCTGCTGCTAATGTTTAATTTATTGGCTTTTCTGCTTCAGCCACCATCAAATATAGTGTAGCCAGCCACATATGTTCTTGATTGTATTGTTATTTTGTTAAATAATGGTTAATATACATGTTAAGAGGCTTGAAAGTAAGATTCTCTTTTTAAGTAATTGGGCAAATCAGTTTTTGTACACTTGGATGTGTGGTGACATACTGTCCTTTTTATGGAGGGAGAGAGCTGTCTCAGAAATTATGTGCTTTTCACCATTCCCTTGTACCTAAGAGGCAAATAGATGGTCTTTGTCTTCTGTGTTTCTGTGCTCACCGGTTATTGCTGTTCCATTTGGATATACTCTGTGTTTCTGTGCTCACCGGTTATTGCTGTTCCATTTGGATATACTCTGTCTGGGAAGTGTTGAAACTACTCAGAAGAATGGGATCACCTTTGCCAATCATGACTGTAACAGGTGATTTGCTTCCAGAAAGCAGCAGCTATTGGTTTCTGCAATAGTGGAAAGAGCCTAAAATCCCAACTTCCCATCCCATGTGGAGACTTTCAGTTCTCAAAAAGAATTTGTTTTTTTTTTTTTAATTGCTGTCTACGTAAGAAGTTCGTGGTTCACAATGACTTGCAAAACTTCAATCACGTAAATGACTGTAAATATGTAAATGATGTTGTTTCATAGTGCTGAGAAACAATAAAACTTCAAAACACATATTCCTATGCTGTCATTTCAAGTGTGATGTTTATTTTAGTAACAGATGCAGAGAAAGAAAAGCTGTTAGAAAAATGGAAAATCCTTCTAAGTGATTCTTTATAATATTGTGCACTTTTTCCCTAAGATCAGCTAATAGCAATCAACATAGTTCTTGTGCTCTCCCTCATTCCCTATCTAGAGATTTCTCATTGAATTTTCTCCAGCTCTTAAATCCAAAGCAACGATTAGTGTGTGAAAGATGTGGCCTCTTAATTGTTATATAAGCTTTTTTTACATGCATGTTTTGTCTGTGCTTCTTGTCCTTGGTTATTTAAATAGAGTACCAGTGCAACCTATGGATTTGGTCATTGTTCTTGCTATCTTAACAGCAAATGTTCCTCATTTAATTGTCATCTTTGAAAGGCCACATTTTATTGTGAGGTGATTTAACATAGAGTTGCCTGTATGACCAAGTCCCTCATGAAAGTGGCTCTGAATTCTCTCTTGATCCCTGAAAAATTGACTGGCTTATACCTTGTGGATCCAGCCACAGTGATGTGATTTGATGAACCATTTTAGTAGAAAATCACTGTCAATAGCTTTTGGATCTGCTGCGATACTTGTGTTAGTGAGACTCTGGACATCATAGCTGCAGGCTGTGGAAATATCCCTCAGACATTTGTTTGGGAAGGTGTCAAAAGTGAAAAGCAGAAAGCTGAAAGCTTCTGAAAGCTTTGTCATAATTGTACAGATTTTTACTCTGTAATCACCAAGTTTTGCTTGGCTTATCTCACAGTGTGACTTCTGCACACTTTCATGGACAGGGTGTCCTTCCTCTGTATAATACATTGCTCCCAGCAGATAGTCATGGAAATAGTGTTGAGTGTTTCCTACAGTGTCATAAATATTCATATGCACCTTGCATCTGTGTTGCATTAACATTCCTGGAAGTGTAATGTTAATGTAAAACAAGAAGCACTGCAAACTAAATACACATTATGGATGAACTGGCAATTCAAAATGAGCAAAAAATACCAAAGTCCCATGCAATTGAACTTTACTTTTTCCCTGCTTCCTTTCATTAATGATGCATGTGATTTGTAATTTCTTTATCTGATGTGTTTTTGCAAGGGAGAGACTCTGTTTGTGACATTTGTAGCTATATATGATTTGCTGGCAAGAACATAAAGTTGGCAAATTATCAACTTGGATTTAAAAAAAAGCTCTAGATTTTGTCATAGTGCTACATTATTGTATTCAGTATATCTTTTTAATCTAATTTTTCTGCTCTTCCCACACTCTTTTGAGGTCTAGACTCTTCTAAATGGCATTAAAATTCTACATATTGAGAATATGTTGATTTCTGGAGGAATCTGCCATGTTAATATTTTTGTTGCAAAAAGAACCTCCCAAACCTTTACAACTTCCCCCAACACAAACAGCCATCATAAACCCCACTCACCAGACATCCCAAAACACCTGAAAAGAGTTTTAAGGTTGACTGAAGAGTAGTTGTTACCAGTTTTGAGCACATATTCTACACGCTTGGTATCTTCAGCAGAAACTAAGAGGAATAGACCTATCCCATCTGCTAGGACTGATTGGAAGTCTGAGAGTCACTGAGTTGTGCTGCAGTTGCAACAGCTGCTTTGTCTAGATGATGTAAGAGATGATCCTGAATTTGTGGATAATTAGAAGCACTGTGACCTATGTTAACAGATTGAAATAGAACTATCTCATCTTTTGGAGGATAAAGAGCAGTTTGGCAGCTGTCACTGCATATTAGGTGGTCTGGTGTGTGTGTGCATTGAATGTGGAACACGAAGACTTCCAGGAGGAACAAATACACTTACTTATGGAAGGTAATATTATTTCCAAACCAGACAGAACAGAGATGAGGAAATGGGCCAGTATAAAAAAAGAAGCTCCAGTGTCTGTGTCTAATCTCCTACTTACAGCTAAACTGTACTCAAATGTCTGAGCTTAAATTCCAATATCTTTCCTGCCATTAAAATTAATGCTTGAACATGGCTGGTAAATTCTGGCCTGTGTACATTTGAACTCTTTAATATTTCAACTAGGTAACAATTATCCTCTTGCAAATACTAATGACTCTTTCGTCCTTTCTTCTGTAGCTATTAAGTTATTGCATTGCATGAAATTGCTGTGGTTTAGCACAGATTCTTGCAATAGGTTGGTTTGTATTAATGCTCAGTTCTCTCTGAGTACTTGATGATGCTTTTAATGACTATTTTCTGCTTTCCAAGAAAAAAAAAAGTGGTTTCAGATCTGTGGAGGAAATGATGAAATCAGAACCGTATAATGCTTTTAGTTTGCTGTCAATTAGTCTCTCTGATACAAACCCATGATGAATCCTATGCTGCCTTTCCCTGTTGAACATAATAAAACCAATTTTCGGTTGCAAGTCTGTAGATGCCCCTCTTGGTCTAAGGGAATAACAAAAGATGTCAAGCTACATGTCAAACTGAAATAGTGAGAAAGCAGAAAAAGAAAAAACCCAAATAACTGTAAATGAAACAAAAAAAAACCCATGAAAGATGTATTTGTGGCTGAATGTAACTGACTTAAGAGGTAGGAGTTATAAGCCTGATGCTTATTACAACCTCATCACAGCAAACTGATGGCATATATCATGCTTAGAGTTGTTGCCTCTTGTTGAGAAGAAAAAGGAAATAGCTTGGCAAGCCTTAGAAATATTGCTATGTATTCCAAAGGAAAAATACCTTTAAGAGTTAGAAAATTGTAAGCAAATCCCTGAGCTGTGCAAGCCTGTATGGTCTGAAGAAGCCCTTAGGGAAGGCACGGGGGATGTGGGGGTTTGTTGGGGCATCCCTTTTTTCAATGGTATCTAGCAACAGGACAAGAGGTAATGGGATGAGGCTGGAACACAAAGTTCCATTTAAACATAAGAAAAACCTATTTTACCGTGAGGGTGAGAGAGCCTTGTCACAGGCTGCACAGGAAGGTTGTGGAGGCTCCTTCCTTGGAGGTCTTCAAGACCTACCTGGACATGTTCCTATGTGACCTGATCTAGGTGGATCTGCTTCTGCAAGGGAGTTGAACTGGATGATCTCTAAAGGTCCCTTCCAACCCTACCATTCTGTGATGATGTGAGAGCTAGCCTGGGGACATGGTACAGAGTAGGAAGCTAGTGTGGACTATCCCGTGGAGATACTAAGCATGTTAATTTGAGGTTGGCTGCTGCTGCTTGGCTATAGGTAACCTCCATGGATACAACGAATTTGAGCTAGGAGGCAAACAAAGCCAGGATGGATAGAGCAGTCAGCTCTCATAACAGTAAAAGTGAATGCTGCTTTTCTTTTTCCTCTTAAGACAGCTTGGTAGGTGATTGTCTTAATTAGTGAGCTCACTAACACTGTGAGAATGAAAGAATTTCAAAAAGACAAATTTATTTCTGTGGGGAGTCTTTTCACCTATGGTTACATATGAGATGTTCTGGGATGTACTCACTCCTTACTCTGCTCCAGGTATTTTTAGGCCGAAAGAAAGCATATATTCTACTGATTCCTCTCCTGATCACACTTCTAAAAGGGAAGCAGATAATTGAGATGTACCTCTATACATAGAAATCTTACTTAAAATTACAAAGCAGAAAAACCTGGATATCTCTAATAATTTAAATTTCAGTTTCTGAGGAGGCTGGGTTAAATGTAAAGATAGACATCCTATGTTTGTGACGATTGGGTAGGTGACTCTATCCTGATCTATTTGACAGAACAGTTTGGAAGTATTCAGCTGTCCATTTTTTTTTTCCTGAAAAAGGGTCTAATAGTCACCAAGAGCCTAATTTACATTGACAGTACCTGTGGCTCTGTCGCAGGAGCTGGTTGACAGACATTGTCATAACCTCAGGTAGTCTGCTGTTTGAGAAAATACTCAAGTGATATTCGAAGTCAGGAAAAGGATATGGCCTGAAATGAAGCATTGATTCTGTTTTGAAGAAAACATGTTGAATGCTGGCATGCTGTATTTTCCTGTATGTGGCCAGAAATGAGCAGTGTTTACTGAGGGTGAAATTCATCTGTGTGCTGTGAACTATGCCTCCCAATAAAGCTTCAGTGAGCTTTTAATGTTGGGTATATTATATTCTGGCTTTCCTGCATAAGGATGAATTTCTTCATGAAACAAAATGAAGACTGAGAGCAGGTAAGGTAAAATAATGATGGGTTGAAATAAAACCGGTTTATCAGGAGAAATGTCACAGAAATCCAATTTGGGTCAGTATAATGGGCATAAGTATTATTTTCTCTTGCATGCTATTTCACACAGAATGTAGTTCCAACAGGAAATCAATGGAAAATAAAAATTGCATATAGGACAAACTGCTAAAAACCACGAGTCTGTAGTTTGCTGTTCAAATTGAAAGGTAAATGCAGCAGTGGAATAATATATGGGTTTCATATCTTCAGATAGAGGAAAGAAGCAAACTTACAGCTATTGATATATCAACTTCAACTTTTATCCTCATGGTTGTTTTGGCAGCGTGTGCCCATCCTGGTTATACAGTAAACAAATTATGCTGTGAACAAATGTCCTACGTGGATCCTTTTAATTCTTTTTCTGTCTGTAACTTCTTATTTTCAAATTAGGCTTTCTCTGAAGCCATTTATATTTCACGGCATCAAATCTTTTCCATATGTGGATGGATCTGATGCACACACCTGTGCTTAATCCCATTGTGGCAACAGTGAGATGGGGAGGGAAACTGAAAACAAGTAAAACTTGTGGGTTGACATAATAAAAACTAAAATATAATAACTATAGTGAAAGGAAGATATCAAGGGAGTGAAATAAACCTTAAGAAAGACAAGTGATGCATAATCACTTTCTCTATGGTACAGATTATCCCTTTTGACTACTTCGAGTCAATTCTCCTGGCCATGCTTCCTCCAATTTCTTGTGCTTCTCCACACTGGCAGAGCATTGGAAGTGGAAAAAGTCTTGTCGTAGGATAAGCACTATTTACCACAGTGATGTTTTTGTTGCTGCTATCAACATTGTTCTCACTAAATCCAAAACACAGCACTGTACTAGCTATGAGAAGAAAAATGACTCTATCCCAGCACAATTTCTCTTACATTTACAGTTTAAAACAATCTCTTTTTTTTCACTCCTGCTCTTTTTTTCCACTTCTCTGTTTGAATCCCCAGTGGCCCATTACCTGTGGTAGAGTAGTTGTCACTCGTGAGCTGCTGGCTCCATGCGAGCAACTTTTGAGGTTACCTTTGAAATATTGGAAAGCAGGGGAAATCAGTTAAGTGTCTCAGTCTGAGTTACTGTGACTCCAGAGAAGATCATTCAGCCATTTGGACATGAAGATCTACTGGAATTTGATTTGGTTCACAAATACTTTATCTTTTCTACCTTTCTATTTAAGTCAAAGCAAATTCTGATTTAAAACAAAACCCAAGACAGTCAGAATCCTGTTACAGTCAGCCAAGTGCCTTCACTAAACAATAATTAAATTTTAAGGTTTTGACTATAGTCATCACAACTCTGTGCTTTTGAGATGACAATTATTCAGTAAACACCTTTTGAGCTTTCAAGATGCATGCAATTCTCCAAGCTGTAAATCACAAGGCTTATGTAAAATGTACGAAGCAGAGACTCTTCACAGACCTATACAATTTTTCTACTGGTTTATTTTGTTTATCTCAGAGTGTCTGGAGTTGTTCAGCATGCATATGAAAACATTTGTTAGTCAGAAATTTGACTGATTAATGGAAAAGCTTATTGATTAAGGAACTCTTGTCAAATTGGTCGGTGGCCTAGCAATTTTCGTTCTTCAATTGACTGTGAAACTCTGCCTATTCATATTCAGTGATATTTCCTTGGTTGCCTGCCCTGTCTGTCTGCTCTGCTCTACTGTTTCCAAGAGCATTGGGTATCTCCTGGGATAGAAACCTGCCATTCTTCACTCCAAGTACCCTTTTATCAACTATACTTGCTCAAGAAGCTGGACTTGAGTTTGACTATTGCTGGGTTGGCTTTTTGCACATACGTGTGGGAATAAGTGACCAGTAACAAAGCGGCTGCATCTAAAGTGTAGGAGCCAGACATACTTAATTCCTTGTTCCTGGTATGTGCCTTGGCAATGTCTCAGCTCTAAGTTAAGGTCTTAGGTATGGCTCATACTGTTCTTTCTCATGTAAAGAAAATTCAAGTAGCTGGACAAAAGAGAGGAAAACTGGATGTGATTGGGGCACCACAAACTAAACAAGCTGTGGCTCAACTAGAGGAAAGAACTGTGCCAACAGGCCTTCTGGAAGCAAAAAAACTCTTTTTTATAACAGTAACAAGAAGATTCTTGTGGAGAAAAATCATGCAGGTAGCTTTGATGTACCTTTGCTGCTTCTCCAGTTCCTATGAAACTGGGTCCTGTAGATACCTGTATAACTGAATGATAATGCTCTGCTCCAGCAAGGCTGTCATTACTGTATGTTTTGTTGTACCTGTTGCTGTAGGACCTGGTTGTTCTGCCTCTGCAAGACTAGGATGCACCTTGCTACACTTCTATGTGAATTTATTTAAAAAGATTAGCTACCAGGATGTCTCAGTGTTCCACCTGCACTTTAAGCGTTTCACAGCTGCTCTGATCAATAGAGGTTCAGCATCAATTGACTGGATTTGGTGCAGAACTTTATCCCCTGAGCACTTAGTGATATGATGCTCCTTTATCTGCCTTCCAAAACACCATTGGCCTTTTGCTGCTTACTTTTTTTTTCCCCTGTTCCTACCCTCCCCAGGGATTTAATGAAATAATGAAATTTAAGCAGTTATTCATTTAACCCTTGAGCTAGGATAGTGTAGGACTATGACTCAAACTGTGCTGAGTCTAGAGTAACACAGAACTGTACTGAGTTGCTTTGGTATTCCACAATCAGAAAGAGCTTCTTTCAATCACAAAAGGCTTCCTACACCTTGTGAGCAGCAGGGTTTTTCTGAACTCACAGCCTGTGACTGCAGAAAACCTAATTTCCACTACTGGCTCTTGTGTGAGGGAGCAAGTCTGTCGACACTGGGCCATGTCCTAGAAACACCTAGGAATTTGTGTGGTGAGATTTTTTCTTCCCTATGAATGATGACCTATTTCCATTGCATTTTCTGAAAAAAATGAATGTGCTTTCATATTGTATGTACCAGTCTCTATTTACTTTTTTATTACCAGAAAAAGAAAGTGGGGGGGGAGGAAAGAGAGAACTAATATTGAAGTATTTGAACCCATGTTGTAGGCTTGGTGTTTGTTTTTTTAAATAACTCTTTACTTAACCATATTTTTCCTTTAAGGTGGTTTCTCCTTTGCTCACAGCAGCAGAGATTCTTGTGGGTAAGTACTCAGGGCAGCGGTTAATTATGAACACTTACTAGCCTGAGAGATGGAAATCCTAATAACAATTTAGGTGTCTTGTGTTTGCAGCTCTATGGAAATTAAATATTACCAAGCAGAATACCTCACTCAGGAGCCTGTTCTCCTTGTGCATGTGGGAGGTGTCAATATAATTGACTCTTGATTTGCACATCATTGGGTGGGGAAACACACATTTTATCCTTGGAGCATCTGTGTAGTCTCCAGGTAACAGCAGTGCAGCGCCTTCAGCTTAAAGTAGAAAATGAGTGTCAGAATGGGAAACATTTCATGGGAACTTTTAAGTTTCTCTTCCTTACGGACATCACTTAGCTCTAGCCTTGGAGAAGCTCTTGCTCACTTACAGCACTGAAGCACAGTGTTCTCCACACTTCTGAAGAGATGCTTAGGGATGAGGATTGAAGTGAAGAACTATTTCTTTTTTTTTTTTTTTTTCCCTCATCCTCCTTAAAACATTATCCAGTGACTGGTGAGAGACTGAACGATTTTCCTCAAGCTCTGCTGAGAGCACTTGGTGGAAGCATAGCAGCCAAGCTGGGAGCTGAGCACTCCTGTCTACGGTGTCCTTGTTATGACAAGCTTTCATGCACAGGTTGCTTTTCCTAGTTATTTGCTCTGCAGTAAATTCTTTTTTTTATGCTAAGAAAGATATGCTGAAATGTCATAAATCCTTATGAAAACTGTTCTGCACGTTTCTGACAGATCACAGCAACTGAGACATTGCAATAAACCTGTTCCCATTTGCATTCTCAATAAGAGCTTTTTTGAAACAGGTTTGTTTTATGTTTTTCTTGTGAATAACCAAGGGTGATATTAATGTAGATATTAACTGTATCAGAGGCACCTCTGGTATCTCCCAGGCAGGTATTTCCATGTCAATATCCCTTCCTTTGAAAGGATATTTTGTTCAGGTCTCCTCCAATGCATTGCACTAAAACTTCCATTTTCCTGTCTCTCTTTCTTTGTCTGTGCCATACCTTCTTTTTGTTTGGTCATAATAGCTGTCTCTCTGTAATTCTACTTCATTTTATAAAAGCATCTCTATCTTCTTCCTCACCTTCATATGATGATTTGGGGGGCGCTAAAGAGCACAGTTCAAAACTTGAAGCCTCAGCCAGTCTGGAAAATGAGAACAATCAGAATGGGACAGAGGGAAAGTCTGCCCAGCCCCAGCACTCACCCTCAGCAGCTGCCAGCAGCAGATGCTTAGGGGAAGAGTGTGGGAATAAATCAAACCTGCAGGTCTGACACACTCTTCTAGCTTCTGGCAAGCTGCAGTTTAGGGACTTTCTGAGCTGGCAATTATATTGTATCTTTGCATTTAATAGTCCTTCATGGTCTTTTTTTCCATGACAGGGCTCCCTACTACTATTTCTGAGGAAACTAGAGGGAGGATATGAATGCTGCAAAGAGCTGAGGTATCTAAAATGCTTTTACATTTGCAGATGGGATTCAGTCCCAACTCTACATTTCCCTGCTTTTTATTGTCTATTTATTAGAATAACACAGAAAAATATGTGATTTGGCAGTGAGTGTTCCCCTGTATTATCACCAATAATCAGAAATGGCTTCTGTTTATTACTTCTGCCACTTCTATTCTGCTAAGCCTCTGGGAGGTTAGATTGCTGAAAGCTGTTGTGGGTTGCAGAAACTTGCTATCCTCTTGTTCTCTTTAGTTTTGAGACTGTATCTTTTCAAGCATTGTATTTGTTTTTTTTTTTTTTTTTTTCTGCTTCCATACATGATTCCTTTCATAAATCATAAGGGGCCTAAAATGGCTGGATTTGCATAGCTCTGGGCAAATGTGGGTATTCTCTTTCTCCTTGTGTTGATACCAGAAGATGAAGTGGTAGTTTGTTAGCCAGTATGAACAAAACTCACAGTTATTTAAGAATTAAAAATAAATCAATCACGCTTGGTGGAAAGTTTCTTACCAATTTTTAATGCAGTGTTTTAACTAGATACATTTGAAGATATTTTATTTCACATAATTGTGGGCCAGTGGATAGTCTATTTAATATTTTCCCCTTGTCTTGCTCTGTTTAAAAGCAGGTTACCTTTCCCTAGTTGACAGGACAGTAGCTGTCTGGTGGAAAGGTGAGAGGCAGTAAATCCCATGGCACCGCAGCAGGGTAAGCTGTCCTCTGGTTTGTCTGCTTCTTCCTGCTGTTTTTTTGCTCTTTAGCTTGACAGTGAGGAATATTCATTCAGCTTAGACTGCAAGACAGGCAGTAGTTCACCCATGGCAGACTGCAGTAGTAGGATAGCAAATAATTTGCTATCAGTGACTTCAAGGATGCTTCCTGAAGAGACAGGCAGATGTACAATATTGCTCTTAATACTCTTTCTGATTATTTTCTATTCCTGCAGAACTTTACAATTGGAAACTATGAAGTCACAGGGTATTCTGATTCTTCCCTCTATCTGTGATAATGGTGCCTTAAGGAACATCCTTGAAACATTAAGACACACATTTTTATCATCAAAGGAAAAATATAGGATGGTGGATACAAGAAGCCATAGGGTCTTTCTGAGCTTGATAGCACTGTGCAAATGCAGTGCGTGTTCTGAGAGTGCAGGCTATCCACTTTATTTTGCCTCTGCGGGGAGGTGATAACTTCTGCAGCATGCAAGATGAAACATAAATAACCTCTGTCATCTTTAGAAAAGGTACTCACAGAGAAGTATTGTATTTGGAGCCTTCCTGAGAAAATTGTGAATAATTTAGTTGTTAGGCCCCAGGCTTCAGCCTTGCCGGACTCCACACTCTGCCAAGATGTGTGCTGAGCTGCTTGGGAGCAATTGAGGTGCTTGGAGGATAGAGGTGGCTGCTGTTCCATAACAGTGGGCTTCAATTTGTTTCCAGTTTGTTTCTAACAAACCTAAACGAAACATTTAGTGCCCACCCATAGCATTCATGGTGCTTCCTGTCAGCACAGCTTGTGGGACATGATCGTAGAGAAGTTTAGAGCAAAGGGAGGGACTGGCTACTTTGAGTAGAGAAATTGCAACTCTAATAGCTTTTTATTTAGATTTTCTGAAACTTTGATAGTTTCCAGCTGCTAACAGCTCTTTATTGAGCATCACCACTTGTCTGTTTGCTTCTGTCAGTTTAGCTGAATGCTACCGACTGAAGCCAGGCTGTGACATGACATTAACTGGTTTAAACTGTGGTCAAAACCTATGTGGTTACAAGATTCTGTAGTGACACAGAATCGAGCTGGTGCACAGTCACCTTTCCACTTTGCATCATTTCCTTTGTGAGAAAGGGCTGTGACCCTCAAAGCTGCTTAAAAAAAAAAAAACAAAAACAAATCCAAGATCATTTTGGGTAGGTTTGTCCTACCCAAAACTTGTTTGTATGGTGGTGAGAGGGAAGGACTACAGATGATGTCATTGAGGGGAGTTTAAAATGAATGATGTTGAACTCCTGGGAAAATTAAGTAAACTAACTTCAGAAAGTAAGGCAAGATTTGGACTTCATTTGCTAATTTTACTTTGGGTCAGATGGTAGAATTTCACTAAACTTGAGCTGGTAAGAGACTTCCATGGGCTGATCTTGCCAAAGATAGTGTTGATTATGGATGTGCCTAAGGGAGCTTAGGAGGCAGGAGGCCACTGCTGTCCTGAGACACAGCTTGGATGTTTTATGCTCTGCTGTTGTCAGGGTTTGATCTTGATTCTGAGTGAAAACCTGAATGGTGCTTTGTGGGTTGAATATGTTAAGGGGACCCTGTCCTCAAAGAAGGACAGACAGGGATAATGTTGATAGGACTGAAAACCACTTACAAGAAGTCGTTTTTTTTTTTTCTTCTCCTGTCTCTTTCATTTGCGCTGTGTTCTTATAGGCTGTGAATGAAATGAAATAAACATTCTCATTTCTTCTTCACAGTCTATCATTGGGAAACAATATGTTAAATAGAGCTCAGCTTTCTTCTGAAGCAAAATGTGCTCTCAAGCATTGCTGTTGTTGTCATTTCTCTATGTTGTGTTATCAGGGACTGACTCATGGAGTCCAGCTCACTTAGAAGCAGCACAGTTGCCCAAGAATTTTAAAACAAAATGTAGTGTTTCAGTAGTTTGTTTATATTGTTTACTTGGTGAGTTCTTGAATTGCTTTAAACGAGATTTACTGAGGAAGGGATAAATAGATTTCTTGATATCCCATGGCATGGTAAAAATGTGATCTAGAAAGAGAAAGACGAAAGACATACCCACTTCTTCACTCTGATATTATCTGGGTGACTGTTGTGCAGGAAACTCCAGGAAATGAGGAAAGACTAGAGCAGAGGGGCACATGGTTCATTTTGTGTATGTGTGTGAACTGTTTAGCTGTATGGGACTTTTTGTCAAATCTAAGGATTTATCAGTTCCTCCCTATTGGCTTATTTGGAAACTGACCTCTCAGATGATTAAAACATTGAGTAACGTTTAATAACCTTATTACTTTGCCTCATGGAAGCATTTTCTAGAGTTCAGAGATGCCATTTTTTCCAGACTATAACTACTCGGTCTATGATGGGGGTAAGGTGACCATGTCCATCACTGGACATGAAACACACTCTTTTTTTAAAAGTGCATCACACTCAGTAAATATCTGTATTTCCACATAGATATTGGATCACATTTCAGTAGACATATGAAAACCATAATTTGAAGAACATTAAAATATTTGTGTTTAAGAAAACACAAAACAAAATGTTTCTGTGTTTTGACAAATTTCTTCTGAAGCTTCCATTTTAGTGAAAGTTTAATTGTACTGTCAACTTTTTATCCTAACCTTGAAACTCATGGTGGAGTATCAGGATTCCAAAATGCCCTTAGATTCCTCCCACCTAACGAACTCCAATTTGAGTGCTGACGTGTGATTTCAACATTCCACAGATCTAGAGACAGAAGACTGATTAAAGCATCATCATTGGAGCTATTTCTGTTCCTTCTGATGTTCCTTCTTAAAACTTATCTGTTACCTCAAAAGCCTTTCTGCCTTTCTGAAAGAAAGAATCTGCAACTGAGACTCACCAATGCTTAAGAACATGTTACAGGAAAGCTACTTGTTTCTAGGTGTTTACAGAACCAAAAGTATAGTACTGTAGTAATTAAAAGTTGGATAGCAAGATGGGCCCACGTAGTACATAAAGGAGAGTGAAAAGCCAAAGAACCCTATTAAAAAAAAGATTATTTCCTAAATATTTTGCAGGATGGCTTGCTACAGTGACATTTGTGTGGCAGGTCGTCCTTCCTTAGCACTGGATTGGTTGTCCTTCTCTAACAGCTGATTTTATAGTTTAAGAAGCTGAAAATTGTAACTGTTAAAGAGAATGAGAGGGGAGTGTGTGTTTGCATTCAGACTGTCCTGGAGTCTAGTACTTGGTCGTGATAGGGGCAAGGATGGTAATGGATACTCTATTTGAAATGATCTGACTATAGCTGCAGCAGCTGCTGAATCACAGTCGGGTTCAATTTCTCAGAAAAATTTGATAGACCAGAGCTGTTTGCTGTTTTTCCAAATAGGGCATTTTGAAACTGCTGACTTGACACGGCAACTACGTTGGATGAAAAAACTTCCAGGGAGTGTTTTGCTCCTGAATCTCCTAAAACTCTGAAATACTGTTGACCACAGCAATGAGTTTTGTATTGACATTAAAGATAGATTTATTGCACTTAAAGTTTTGCTTCTTTCCAACTTATGAGGTCTTTCAGAGCAGAGATGCAATAATTCTTTGTAAATGGCTACCTCTGCTTTTGAATGAAGCTTCTTAAATATGATATATTACTAGCAGTGAGTGCAAGCATATGCCTTCAGTTGTTTCAGACAAGTGCTGTGTGCGTTATCTTGCAATCAGGAAATTGGAGAACCATAAAGGAATAAAAAACTAGTAAGATTATAGCTGGACTTAATAGATGTTGGAAATCCCCTTTTCCCTAAAGGGGAACTTTGCCTGGAGAAGATGTAGATCAGAAGCAACATTATTAGAACAACTTTTCTTAACAGATTGTATTAAAAGACTAAAGTTGTTATTAAAAACAGAAAGCTATTGGCACATTACATGAACTCACCTGTCCAAACTGATAGCAATAGCTTGCAAACCCCTGTCTGTTTGCTTGGATACCCTTTGCTTCACCCTGTGTGTATATATTCCTGTAGTCTGGGCACACAAGGGACAATGCTTGCCTTGGATATTGTACAGCCTGCCCTTGTTAGTGCATGATGATGATCTTGTCCAGATTTGGCCAAGTTTCTGTGTTCCAAGCTCATCATTTCTCATGGATTCAACAGGACCACTGCTCTCCTGAGCTCACTGGTCCATAGGAGTCTAATTTGTTGTCTCTCAACAGAAACTCTCTTCTCTTTGGCCTGCTGTTTCCCCATAACTATTTCTGCAGTGATAACTAAGGTACCTACACAGCCTGCCCACAAGCAGTCACACAGAAGAGGACTCTATGAGATTAGGGGAATGCAGGCAATTTTTCCATCACTAGTAGTAAATTCCCTGAAAAATATTGTATAAATAATAACTGTGAAGTTCTGTGGAAACTTTACAGTAATTTGGGAAGAACAGAGGGAGAAATCTACCTTGTTGTTATGCCAGTGTTTTTAGCTCAAGTCTTTGAGAACACCTTATACAGGGTCTAAAGCCAAGCTATCTTCCTTCCACAGACACCTCACTATCCCTTGTCAGTTATTCTGTCACTTAAGTTTCAAATGTCGACATTTATATCTATTCATAGAGGAACAACATGTGCATTTTATTGCCTTCCCTGTGCCTTCTGTTTGCCATGATTTGTTTTTTCACTTTCATACACATTTGGTGAATTTTTATTGTTTCAGTCTTGTTCATTCTCTGAAAGATAGCAGTGACATGTAACAGCTGTTTTTCAGTCTTTCTCTTTTTCCTTGTCTTTCCCTCCTTTTTGCCTCTCAGATTTTTTTCTGACTGAATTTTGAACCTTGAACAGAAATTGTGAACGCTTTTTTCCTCCCCCTCTCCTGGTACTGTTTCCCATATCTTCAGTAGATCATTGTCTGTTTATATCTTTAGAAGGATATATTCCTGAAGCTGGGGTGAGAGTCAGATGCCCCTATTGACTTTCCTGAGGAAGACTTTTCCTGGCCAGAGTTGACAAGAGCTTCTCTTTTCCTCCCAGAAATGTTAGCCTGAAAGACCATCATCATCCCTATCAATTGATAGGCAACCAAAAGCACCTACTGCAATATCATAGGCTACAAGTGACTTCCTTCTGTATCACAGAATAAAACTGTATAATTGAGATTAGTTAGAGGCATAGTTATACTGCAGCACAGAGAGACTAGAAGTCATGAGTGCTGTTTGCAATGCCCCAATTCACTGCAACAGGTAAAAGTTCACTCAGAAATCTACTCCCCTGGTCCAAGAGGATGAGTATGCTGTATGTCAGAGAAGACAGCAGTCCCTGATAAGGGTCAACAGGCAAATGTTTGTCCTTACGTGGCTTTGAGTCTCCTGAGCCTGTTAGCAAAGCACACCAACCTGCCACCTAAGAAATGTATAAAATTTTGGGCCATCAGAATGCCTTTCCCTAGCCTGTTTCCTTTTACTCTTGAGCATATTATCTCAATGAAAGCTGCTTTTAAGAGTCTGTAGGTCTGAATTCCATATTTCATCTTTTCGACTACCTTGGTCTTAAAAAAAGAAAAAGGCAAAGAGGAAGGAAACATCACTGTTGTTTGTGTGTTCTTTTCTCATGAAGCAGGAAAAATGAGGAAATAAAGCCTTGGATAGTTGCAAGGCAAATGTAAAGTGTCCTCTTATTTTTAAATTAATTTTTCTTTCACAGAAAAATCAAGCCTAGTCTGTGTAGATAATTAAAGTAGATGCATTTTTGGCAGCAAAGAAATCTCTGATTTGCCTCCAGCCCTTTCCATTTTTCATTGCTATCACTGTATTTTCTCTTCAAATACAAACAAGTCAATGGAAGCTTGTATCGCAGGAAAAAATGATTGAGATAATTTGTGTTTGCCAGATCAAACAAATGAATCGCTATTGTTGAGGAATTAAAAGCATTAAACAGCTGAGAGATATTTCTGGACATTTACGAAATGTTTTTGGGTTCTTTTTTAGCATAGCTAACAGAGAAGGATGTCTAACACCCTGAGGTAGTGTTTGTAATTTTCAAATTTACACATTGATATTTACCATATTTACAGAGGTAGTAATGTGTGTTGTTTTATGTTTAAAAATAAAACAGAGAAAACATGACAATATTGAAATTCACTCCATATTCTGGTCAGGTAAGAAATCTTAATGCTTACATCTATGAGAAACAGTGTTTTGTGAAAATATGTACAGTAGAGGAGAAATACGCAATCTGTTTCCTAACAGTGAAATGTGAACTGAATGAAAATGGAGATCAGCTAATTCCTCTGGTTTACCAAGCTCATACTAGCTTCAATGGAGTATGATGTCATGCCTGTGAAATGTTTCTAAGGTTTTGATCATTGCTTCTCGACTGTCCTAAGCCTGCTAGCTTCTTGCTCATCCTTGTTTTCTCTTGTAGCTAGCAACAGGACAAGGGGTAATGGGATGAAGCTGGAACACAAATAGTTCCATTTAAACATAAGAAAGACCTATTTCACTGGGAGGTAGCCCTGACACAGGCTGCTTAGGGAGGGTGTGGAGGATCCTTACTTGGAGGTCTTCAAAACCTGGCTGGACGTGTTCCTATGTGACCTGATCTAGGTGAACGTGCTTCTGCCAGGGAGTTGAACTGGGATGATCTCTAAAGGTCCCTTCCAACCCTACCATTCTATGATTCTATGTGTAGTGATGGATCCTGCTGGAAAACCGGTTTTCTAAAAAGTTGTCTAGCAGGTGCTAGGAAAACATCTCTTGCTTTTCCTCTTCAGCCCTGAACTGTACAGCTGTTTCACTGACAGGACATAGTGTCCCACAATCCAGTTTAAACTTGCAAGAAGAGGGATCACTTTGTCTTTAAACAGTTTTCCTGGTTCTGTCTGGAGCTTAGCTCTAAACATTTGAATATAACTACTACAGAGTTAATTGACTCTACAGGAAAAACAATGAGTAGTTTTGAGTATTTGAGTGCTTTATTTTGAAGAGGCCATATGGAATAATGTGCTACCTGCACACAGGAGGGGGAGTGATTTTATGACTGGGTGGACATTGGGCTAAACCACCACACTGTATTACTGAGGGCAAACCAAGGCATAATGAGGCACAGGTACAGATTTCAAACCTCACTAGTGAAGAAGCCAACAACTGCATTGATATATTTAAAACACACAATTCCTTTGATGCTATTAATATCAACTGAATCTAATTCCAAGCTTCACAGTTAATGCAAATACTGTTTTTAAACATTCCAAAGACATTTCCTGAGGCTAGAAAGTTTTCTGCCTTGGTCCACTGAGTTGATTTCCTTTCTTTCTCTTTCAATTGAAGTTGTTATTTTTCTTACCTTAGTAATCTTGCTGATTGTGCAGCCCCTTGCTTTCCCGAAGCCAGCTCCTGCAGTCCTTTAAATGCAAGATCATTTGTTTAGATCAAAATCTAATGATATATATGAATTTTTGAAGTAAATTTAAGTGGACATTTTTCCCCTCTGCACAACAATGAATCCAGATGATGATGATAAAATTATTTAAGAAAGCAAATGCATACTTGACTGGTACCAACAGACATAAATTTGTTTTTAATTACATGCTAACATTTCATTTACTATAAAGCTTCTTTACTTATGATCCAATTGATGGCCAGATTTGCACAAATTCAGTCCTTGATGAAAGGAATGCATATTAATTTGTGGCTTACTGAAAGCCAACAGGATGTTTATCTACAAGACAATTGCCAAATTCTTTCAGGTAGAGTACAGACTGCTGTCAGAAAAGGTATTTGATCTCATTTAATCAACTCCTAGTAGTATCTCTTGGGGTTCTGAAAACCAAAGGATTACTGTGATTCAGAGAAGATTTTTACTATGTTGCTCACCAGCTACTTTCTAGCCACTGAGGGACCTCTGTCCATGCCTCCTCTGTTCTTCCTCTGCACTCTGCTAATCTTTAAATTTTCAGTGATTTTCCTGTTAAGTCACTGGATGTTTGGTCCTAATTGTTATGGTAATATCTGTTAAAACCAATATTTCAATGTTCTATTGCTTGTCCTGTACCTTTTCTATGAAAAAACATGTGTTAACAAAGGATTATACTCTCATTTTATGTTGTCATCTTCTTTCTTCTGCATTGCTGCATTTCTGCTTTCCATTCCATTCTTCCTTTATCCTTGCCACTGTTTCATAGCTCTTGTCTGTAGTTTGTCTATCCTACTTTGTCCTGTCAAAAGCTGAAACACGGGGCTCAAAGAACAGCAATGACAGCAAAAGTTACATTTTTTATTGGAGACTGTTGGGATAACCAGGGCTTGGTTTAGTGTCTTTAGGTTGAGCAAAGCTCAGGGCCAAAATTCATGTCTCTGCCTGTTGCCACCTCAGGGATGTGCACAGTGTAGAGGCAAGTTATAGAAGAGCAACCGGGAAGATTAAGTCACTAGAGGGACATGATTTATAAGGCAGTATTCAGAGAGCAATATATTTAGACTAGATATGCAAATAGAGCAGAGGACATGATAACTATCTTGAAATACTTACTCAGTAAAGACCAATGATGGTGAAGAATTACTATTGAGAGGAACAGAGGGGTATAACTGAGAAAAATGTGTTGAAATTAAGAAAAAGAAAATGAGTGCTGAATTCCGTGACAAAGCTCCATGACACTAAATTCAGAATGCAGAAGCGAAGAAGATTAAGAAGTGGTGAAAGGCCTATAACTTAAGATGGCTTAAAATTGGATGTGAAAAAATAGTAGAAAGTGTACTCTAGAGGGCAATCCTTCACTGGCATGGGGACAGAGTGGATGTTCCGTTCCATCTCTAATTTCCAGAACTCAGTGGTACTGTGATTAAGTGATAATTTTTTTTTTCTTGTGCAGACCCAAGATGCTACTTAGTATTTTAAGGGAGGTTTTAAGATAATCTGTAGTAGTACTGAGAGCCAGCTTCATCAAATAAATTAAAACACAGCATTATGAACCTTAGGTCTAGAAGGGAACACTGAAGGATTTGAAAAATAAAAGAATAAAAAAAACATATATGACAAAATACTTCATGTGGTGTCCTCCCAGGCATTCTGAAGACTCATGTGAGCTCTACAGAAATGGTCTAAGCTCTGTTGACATCTTTCTTTGTGAGCTCCAGTGAAGTTAACTGACTGCCTTTCTTTCCATCACCAGAGGAGCAAAATGTCAAAAAATACATTAAATGGAAACTTGAGCCCGTACAGTTGTGCTCTCTTGTGCATGGTTCAAAAGAAGCAAAGAAGAAAGTTGAACAGATGTTAGAAATAGTCCTTTTTGACCTTTACAAAAGTGCTGAATTTAATCCCTTTAGCCCAGAAGATCCCGCTGGTGAAAAGGATTAGGAAGAGGAAAAAAAACTTCTGTGTGTCAGAACTGGTCAAGTTTTAGTGACCTAACACTTGCAGTGCATTTGTTCAGTCTCTTTACTTCAGAGGGTTTCATTTTGTGATATGTTTTAGTCTGATATCTGAAAATTGCAGGTCACTCTTTTGTGTAAGAAGTAAACTTTAAAGTACTGGTGAGGGGGAAAAAAAAAATCCCAACCCCAAGCACTTAAAACCCAACAAACTTCCTTCCACTCTCTGTTCCCATGATGATATGCCTGAACTTGATCTGTGGGAACATCTATGCTTGGATTAACAACCATTTTCTTCATTTTTTTCTGAAGTGATTAAAGGCTAAAAAGGCCAAAGAGCTGCAGATTTTGCTAATGGAAATAATTATCCTTAAGAACCCAATGAAATCTAAAATGTTTTTACAAAGGAGCAGGCATCAGATGAAAAACTGATCTCATCAACAGCTGTCAACAACCAAATAGAAATGCTGCAACTGATCCCATTCGCAGTACTCTGATCAAATTAATATATCCTGCTTCCAGGGAGACTAATTAGTGGGTCTAAGGGTTAATGCTACTATATTGCTTCTGGTTCCCAAACTTCATTATCGGAGCGATCTTGGGCATCTGTCACACAAGCATAACCTGAAAGATCTCCTACCAGTGTTTAAGGCTAGTTCATAATCTCTCTTCTTTTCAATAAAAATGTATTTTTTTTTCAGCTGGGGGCTTGAGTCTGGCATTGCTTTAGATTTAAAATAAGTGCAGCTCTGAGGGTAGGATCTAATGGTTAGCTATTACTGGAAGGATTTAAACTCATTTTGAGGTGTTTGAGGATACTAGAAATTCTGGTGATGTAATGTTCATTGACGATGTCTGCAGGACAAATAGAATTGTCTTGGCACTTCTGAAGTCGATGAGGGTTTTGCCATTAATTTCACATTGCATTAATGTAACCCATAAGAAAGAACACATGTTCTTCTAGAGTTACTTATTTCGTTGGTTATCTCTTTTACAAAGACAACACTGAGAAAGACGAGGGAGACACAAGGCTAAATGGAAACAGAGAAGAGGGGGAAATAAGTTATGTTTGTTTGCATGTCTGTGGCAGCTGTGGAGATAGCACTGTGATTTAACAACCCTACAATGTGCTGTGTGTCGCTTCTGTATTGCACACTGATGTAATAATGCAACGGGAAGCTGAATTATTTGTAATGTCATATATTGTAAGAATGAGCTGCTCAGAAGTAAACAGCTGAAAAGTGTCCTGATAACAGATTGTGAGGCTAACAAACAGGAAGGAAAAATTGGGAAAAGAAATTGCCACTGTCCTGTTGTCTCTGGTAAGCTGATAGATGTGATTCTGAGCAACTGCACTGCAAAATGTGTT
This sequence comes from Urocolius indicus, assembly GCA_013401255.1. NCBI lineage: Eukaryota > Metazoa > Chordata > Aves > Coliiformes > Coliidae > Urocolius > Urocolius indicus. The sequence continues at coordinate 34,811 of WBNH01008300.1, forward strand.
GTCTCCAGTAATGATGATGTGCAGTACAATTGTGTCCTGTTATCTGTAATGGTTTGCTGTAAAACATAAGACTATCCTGCACTTCATGAAAAAAAGAATGGGGCAATATTAATCCAAGATTGTTTTAAATACGTTTGAAATTATTGTATTGAAGCTGCAAAGTGGCCCAAATTTACATGAGGATTTTACCTATTTGATATGCAATTTAGGTTGTTAAGAATTCCCCAAATCACCTTTATAATGTCATTCTTTTCCTAATGAAGTAGCCTGATCATATAAATTTCATTGTGACACCTGCAGCTGCACAGCCACCTGCCCCTCTGCACGTTTGTATCCCCTGAAAACTAAACCCTCGGAAAACTAAACCTGCAATCTAAATTTACAGCAATATGAGTTTACAAAGTTGAGTAACAAGGTAACAGAAGCACTGCAATGGATAAGTTTTTCAGGGTGGAGTTCGAGATTATCTAGGAGTTCTGATGCTTATTGCTCGAGATACAAAGTGGTTTGGGATGGACAGCTATCTAGAGGTTCCAAAGAGGGAAGGGGTTTGCCTGCAAAACCTTTAAGTTAGAACATCCTGAAGATTTACAATGATGGTTCTTTCAGAGGTGAAATGAATGCCCATTGATGCTTCAGCCAGCAGTGGCAGTGTGTCTTAGGAGCAACTTTGGGATGCACGTGGATGTATGCAGGATTTAATGAAGAATATTTCTAAAGGTTTCTGGGCCAGAAGCTGATTCACATAATGTACAGTAGAAATGGGAAGATATGTTGTTACCCTGTCCTAGGAGGTGGTGAAAATTAGGAGAGTGACAAAATTGGTGTCTGCAGGTTGTGGGTGTGTGGGCATATGATGAAGTGTGTGTTCTGGCTTTACACTTTATGACTCCTGTAGCAATAGTTTCAAGTAATGCTTATAGCATGCCTGCCTAACTACTCACACTGTTGCTCATTTTATATAGAAGGTAGTTAATTCCTCTGCCCATCCTCATATAACTGTGGATGATGTACTTGAATATTCTTACAAACATCAACTTACATTTAAAAAATACCTTTAGATCATTATTTTATCACAGACACACTATAATAATAGAGTATTTAAAAGAAAGAAATATTTTAAACTATATTACTCTATTTGACAAGTAAGAAGAAAAAAATGTGTATCCTGCTTATACACTTGTACCTGGTATTTGCCTGCTTCTCTCATTTCTGTTTTTTTCTTCTAATTTGACTTTTTTAATATTACTTTTAACCTTTTAATCTAGTGAAACTTCTCTGGTGCTCTGTTTATAGAAATATGATAACTGAAATCATACACTAGTTCAGTGACCTGAAATCTAAGTAAAAATTCTGTTTTAAGGCTGTTTTCATTCATTTTTAATAGAACTTCACATCTCTAGCTTTTTGCCTGTCACTGAACATCAAATAGACATTTTAATTGGGTTGTCTACAATGACATATGAGCAAATTGCTCCTTTACTACACTTCTATGTGCTGAGAAACCTTTGTCATTAGCATCATTTCAAGGAATACTTAATCAATAAAGTACTTTCCTGGATCATGTTTCTATTGTGCATTTGATGAATTTGATGCAGTCCATTTCATGTGCATTGTGATATCTGTGAGTCTTCACGAGTCTCCATAGTCTGCTGTAAGGAAAAGTCACCATCTTATTGTACACATCTTCAGTTTTATAAAGTTCTGTTTACTTGTTTTTCATCACTTATTTTCTACATACTGACTTCACACCTCCAGCTTTTAAAGCAAGATCCTCTGTGGACTGAAAATTTACCTTTGTTCTCTTGAAACGATGTCTGATTCCTTGATAAGCTTTTACTCCTATGATATTAATTTGTCTCAGTTTCTTGGGTTCTTCTGCATGAAAAAGTCACTTGTTTGTTATAATTTAAGGTAAAATGCTTAATGATAAATAAAATAGTTCTCTCTGTTGAACACTATAAGCTTAATCACACAGAGATGTTAGTCATAGTAATTACCAAGGGCTTGTATGTCTGAGTAGGTTGCAAGTTAGGAACTCATGATGTAATACTGACTAACTTTGTAGACAAGCACTGCTCAAATGTATTGAAAGTGAGCAGAAGTCCTTATTATCCTGTTCATGACATCTTTCTGTAGAGGAAAAAAATTTCAAAACATCTTAGTTCTATGCTCCTTTTTACAGTTTCTAACTGCTGAAGATGATCTCACAAATGATATTGTGGTTGTTGATGCATATGATATTTGATGTTGGAGAAGAATGATTGAATTAATGTATTCTAAAATGGTATTTTTTTCATTGCCCTTGATAGTCTGCTTTATTAAATGTTATACAGTTAGATGGAGCCCTACTCAATACAATTTTCATCATTACTTTTTCAGATTAATGCGTTCCCATTGACAGTTGTGTCTGCAGCTGATATCAGCTTGGTTCAGATACAAGATGGAATATGAAATGTGCTAAAAGAATACCCAAACAACCCACAGAACCAATGGCAATGATAGAGAAGCAGGAAAGAAAACAGTGCAGCAAAGAGAACCTCCAGAGAGTCAAGAGACATTGAACTGTGATTTCTTAAAATACTTAATGAAGAAGAAGCATTGACCCTAGATAATGAGTTAGAAAAAACCCGAATGGTTCAGACTCTGAAGGGAATAGATCTGAGATAAAAATGGAAATCATGCTTGCCATTTTTATTATCAAAATGAGAATTGACTAAAAAGCTGTGTCAGAAGTGTTGATGAATGGGAGACAACACAGTTTTTCAAGCACTGGTGCTGGTAAAGGAGGAAAATGAGCAATCTAGGTAGAGGATCTATAGAAAACTCTGTATGACTGAATTACTTAATCAAGTTGTTTCTTTGTCTTCATGCCAGCACTTCAGTATGGTAGCTTAAAACTGTAGAACTAAGGTGAATCTTAAGAGCAGCAGCACCAGGATCACCTGTGCTTGAAATTTGAGACTTCTGTGAAGCTCGGCAAGATGCAGCCAAGCCATAAGCCAGGAAAGAACATTTTTACATATGCAATACTTTTGCATTTCTAACAACTCGTACATCTTCACATTGTACTGCCTTTGCAAAAAAACAAATCAAAACATAGAATTGCTAAACAAATCTTCATTCTCCAAATGTGACAAGTGACGATGTATCAACTGTAATACTGGATGAAGCACCCTAAACCTTTTTGAGCTCTGTACAGCATCAAATGCAGTAGGTAGCGCTGAGAACTGTGGCAAGTCCAACCCTTGGCCTTTCACTATTACTTTCCATTGACAACTTTCTTGGCAAGATTCAGGGAATGTAGTATGTAAACTCTGAAATTATACACTTATGCATGTTTAGGTAGCTGGATACTCTTGATTGTATGTGTAGAATACATAGAACTACTACAGTAATTGCACAACTACAGGATATTGACATAAAATCAAACACTTCTCTGTAAAGCTGGCCACTTTATTGCTCATGATCTTCTTTTCATGTATATATATATATATATATGCCTACATATAGGAAAGGATAGCTTTTTATTCCTCTTTGTTGAGTGCTTATTGTTATAGTGGTGCCTTGCAGTGTCAGGCTATCTCTTTGTAACCCGTTCTTGAACCTATGGCTTCAATTTGATTCACAGAAAGACTACAATTAAAGTGCTCACAAGGCTTTAAAGAGGTAACACAAAAGTTTAGATCTGCCCAATTTAACTCTGTGGCTGCCTGCCTCACATGCCAGCACAGCAATTGAGTCTAATCATCATTCCTTAAGACTGCTTGAAAATGTGTCCTTTGTGTATGAGATGTGAGACTTTATATTTTTCTCTTTTCCTTTTAAGCTGTCTAGTTGTTCAAGAATGATTTGAAATAAATCTCTATATAATAACAGTCAATGAATCATAAATTAGGCTGGGAATCCTGCTAACATTGTTATGACATGAAACTACAAGCTTGAGTTTTATAACAGAGACAAAAAAGCAATAGGAAGCTACTAAAAATGAGGGAAGATAATGTTCTTTAAAAAGACTCAACAAAACCCAACCTACTTTCATGAAACAGTGCTGAAAAGAGGTATATCCTAGTCCTCCTAACTTTTCCTGATTTTATCAATGAAGAAAGCTATCTGCATAGCTTTTCCTTTTGTTTCAGTAATAACTTGAAAGGTTTCAGAGAGTGCTTTTCATTCCTCTGAATGAAAAAAAGAGATTTTTCATGTAAGTAAAAATACTTTCCAACTAGCAAGCAGTTGAAGTTGCAAGAAAAAAAAGCATTACAAGAGAAAAGACCATGAGGAAAAAAAACGGAAGGATGCACTTGAGTACACTTTGAGTGTATTCCCTTTCCTCATTCTGAAACCATCAATAACAGAGATGTCAATAGAAGAATTGAGAATCTTTGTTATATGTTTGAACTGAACGTTCCCCATATAAATCTAAAATCTTCAGAACTGTAACTTTACTGTAAAAGACTTATTTAGATGAAAACAAATTTTTGGAAGAGAAATACTGTTACGAGGTTTTTAAGAAGCTTTTGTGATTAGGACAATTTAGGAAAAACAAATTAGGAGAAGAAATCAAACTTATTTTTCTGTCACAGTTAATTTCTTAAAATGACAGAAAATTATGGAAGGCAGAAAACTAAAATATCTGAGTTTAGTGATCTTAGAAACAGAATATTGAGATTATAGGAGAAAGGAAAAAAACTTAATATGCCATTTGTTTGATAAATACCTGGAGCCATGAATTGGTACCTGCAAATACTGGTTTTAGTGCTTTTTAAGGAAAAACGACAGTTGACATTAAGGGGGAAGGAGGAAGTGATTATTTTATTTCAATGACTAAGTTTTATATCTAAGAATTAAGAGTTTAAGTAGACAAAGTAATATTTAGTATGGATGGAAAAATCTTGTGAAATATGTGTTTCCAATTGTGTTAATCTGGATCAGGGATAAATTTTATTGGCCATTCTTTGTCTCTCTCCTCTCAAACATACACTCTTCTAACAGTGTCCTTCCCTCTGCCCCATCATGGATCCTTACTATACTACATTCTCTGTCTATATGTATAAATTTACTGCTTAAAGTGAGATATGACCCTTTCATATCAATAGATTGAATAATACGAGCACATACAAAAATTAATTGATGTCTGTCATAAATCAGTGGAACTTATGTGCATATAATTTACTTGTGAAAGGTTGGACTATATATGCCATAGAGTAATAATTTCAGTGATAATAAATAATGGCATGCACTGCGAAGTTGTTGCAAGGTTTAACTCTTACACCACTGATATGAAACAACACTTGAAAATGTTAACTTTTGGAATGTTGAAGATCTAGTTAAGTCCATGTGCTACATAACTTTGAACATGTTTATAAACATAATTGTTTGCATCTACTTCCATTAGTTTAGTATTAAATAAGGCATTTTTGCAGGAAGGAGTAAGGAAGCTGTCAGGATGGGAAGTTGGGTAACTGGCTTCATTGTGAAGGTCAGTCAGGTCTACTAATGACACAGATATTGCCCTGTGAGTATATCTACAGCACTCAATGTGTTATACGATATCCATGTTTTACTTTGCTTATGAAGATACCTGTGCATTTCAGGGAGTTTTGGTAGCTCTCACTTGGAGCAGGCAGCTGAGAAGCATTGAAGTGGTCTCAGACTCAGTGGGGAAAACCACATGTGCAGACCTGCAAAGCTGTCTCCTGGAAAAGTAGTCACTTGCTAAAGGACAGGCTTAATATATTTTGGAGAGGAACAGTGGTCCAAAAAGCTTTGCAGATCTATATTTGTCTGATCTGAACTCTCTCTGAATCCTTAGATTATCATCTCTGATGCATTTCTGAAGACCTAAAACTATTCAAGAGGAAACCCTGTGTGTGAGGAGTTTGTGGGAATGAAGATGGGGGAGCTCAGTCTTGAGTGCCAAAAGGTCCCTAATGACGATGTAATACCCAGGTTCAAATGTCACTTGGTATAAGAGTTCCCATCCTGTGAGGAAGTGCCTTGTGGTCCACCAGGTCCTATTACAGAGAGAGATCAGATGTGAAGAACAGAGCCCAAGAGAGAGAAATATATATCCTTATAATGAGCTCCTTCAATACCCTTTGGTTACAAACCATCTCTCTGATACAGTCCTTGCAAAAATTAAAAACCTCTCATTGATGTTCTTCATAGAGGACCAATTCTCTGTTGTCTCTGGAGCACATTCAGGCATTATTGAACTTTGTTTTGTTACGGAGTTAAAAGCTGACTTGAAAGAGTAGTCACCATGAGGAAAATAGAATAGCAGTGCCAGATGTAATGTAGTATCAACAAAAAGCCTTGGCTTGGCTTGCAGCACACATTTTCCTGGACTTGTTTCAGTGACATTATTCTCACTCAGTGTAGGCTCCATAACTTCATTTTTTTAAAGGCATAATTAATGGCATTAATGAGTGCACCAGAGTTGGATTTGCCAGGAGGCACTTTGGGTTATAGTAGAAGATATCTTAACATCTTCCTACCTTAAATGCCTTTCTAAATGAATCCATGAATGTTGTCTATTACTGTCTCACTACCTTTTGTTCTTGAGATTGTTTTTTCCTTGAAACCTTTTTTTATTGGGAGGCTGTTTAACTCTAGGTCTGTCTATATGGATCACTTTTTTTCTCTTTGCTGAACTTTCTCTTCACCTTTTATTATCATTCAGTGTTCTTTTCTCTGAATGCTTTTCTTATTTGTATCCTGTCACTTCATTTTCTTATTTTCTTACAATCTCTTGTGTTGAGTAATGTGTTTTTCCTCTATCTCCTCACAAAACAGAAACATAAGAACAGGATGGATGACTTTTTTTTTTTATTTCTTTTCTTGTAGAAATGAAATCCTCATCTCACCTGGCTTAATATATCTCTGATTTCTTCTTCATTATCAAAGTGCAGTGAAAAGTAATACCTCAAATATGATAGTTGGTCTCAGGAGACCAAGAGCATGGTGCAAGTAATGTTTCTTATATTAGCACCAGTCCCCTTAATCCCTTGCTTATATCAACCTTTTAAAGAAAATTAATTTTACATGATTATGCTAATATTTTCTTAATGAATTAGAAAAGAAACCTGTGCAGAACATTAATGAATCATTTTAACCATCCCTGCTGTGAGATTTCAAGATCATTCTTTCTGTAAAACTATATGAATATTAATATACACCCTGGTAATTGGTACAAAGTTAATTACTGTAATTCTGTAGAGTAAAAAAAAAATAATCTATGTAATATGCAGTAATAGCTAGTTATTAGAATGGAAATCTTGAAGTTAAAATATTGACCCATGCTTGTGAAGTTAGGTAAGAAACAATGTTGATGCAATAACCAGATATTTTATAGAAATATAATTTGGCTACTAATTTAATAAAATTCATGTAAATAAATATTCTACAGAAATTAGTTGTTGGTCTTTACTTCAGTGGATTTTGCTTCCAATATGAAATCAACAGTAGTGGATTCTAACTCTCGTAATATCTAGTGGAAAAATATGTGTACACATGAAAGAACTTGCCTGTGGAAGTTAGAGCTAGCAAATTAGTCAATACAACATACAAATTTTAGCAGAGGTTTATTATTTGGCACTTGACAGAGCAACTTACTTAGCTAATTTTTTTTTTCTGAAACAACTAGTCAAAACATTTTAGTGATGAGGTTCCAAAGAAACATAAGGAAAAACTTCAGTATGAGGGAACACTGGAAGGGACTGCCCAGATGGGTTGGTGGAGTCTCCTTCTTTGGGGACCCTCAAAACCCACCTGGATGAGTTCCTGTGTGACCTACTCTAGGTGGTCCTGCTCTGGTAGGGGGGGTTGGACTGGATGATCTTTCAAGGTCCATTCCAGTCTTTAATATTTCGTGATTCTGTGACCCTAATGTAGTTGCCGTCTTAGCACTTCTGTGCATCTGTGTTAGTTGATAGTTACTTTTTCTGTGTTTCCTGGAACAACGTTTCCTTCCAGAAGAATACCCGTGAAGCAGTTGTTTGTCTGCCATGCTGCAGAAATGCACTCTCCTTTCCCATTATGGGAAAGGGAAGAACTGTTAGCCTTAATGGACTTTGATGCTCAAATTCTGTTGGAAGCTCTGGGGCAAAGCTATGAAACCCTGCTCAAGTGACTGGATGCTGTACCCACTTTTCATTTCCTTGTTTCATGTTTCTTCACTGCCTATGTCCTTCAGATTTTTTTCTTGTTATTTACAATTTATGAAGAAAGGTATTTGTAAGGAATGTTTTAATCTAAAATAGGAAGAAATGTGAAATGTTTCTGTAACTGATGTTAGAAGACTTGCATTTGCTCAGTTGGCTGTTCTTAAACATATTTATTACTTGACATAAACTTTCTGTGTGTTAAAAATCCAAAAAAGCCATAAAACCACTTGATCTTTAAAAAAATATAACCATTCATTTGGTTTTATTTACAGCTGAGTTAGTAATGTACTTCTAGTGAAACATGAGCAATATGCAACCATAGGAAGATATAGAAATTTTTAGCTATGAAATTGTTATCCAGGTATGCAAATTGTTTATTTTTCCTAATATTTATGATGTTACTGCCTAACCTAATACTGGAGTAGATCTTCAGGAGGAATTAATAATTGGTAATTATTAACCAATTCAAATTAAGTAAGATGCTTCTTTTTTATCTAAAGACTCCATATTCCCATAATTGCAACACTTAGCTTTCTTTTACTGCAGGCTTTTTATTTGTGTCAAGCCTACAATTTTCACATTATCACTTAGACTGTAGTTGAAAAGAAATAATCCTTTATTAATTTTCTATTAGAGAAAAAATCAACACATAAACAAATCAATGCATAAGAATACGAATACCAATAGGGACATTAAAGTTTTTAAAAATCTGTATTCAGCATGCTGAATATAAATTGGAATAATACTCCCTAAGCAATTTAGTATTGAATTGTCAGGTAGAAATAAAATGGTGGCTTAAGTTAGATTTAAATATATAGTTAACGTTATTTTTTTGCTATATAATTATTACAGAAATTAAGCAAGTGAATGTTACTTTCCTTCATACAAAGAAAATATTTAGTGGAGTGACAGAAACCTTACTTAATGGAAATGTTTGTCATTTGGGTTTTTCTCCTGGTGTTTGTATGCCATCTTCTATTGTTGCCTTATTTGTAGTGGGTGTGTATGTTTTTGGTCATTTTGTTTAAGGGGTTTAGAACAGAATAACACAAAATTGGGAGAAAACATGATGTCTTGAGGGAAGGGAGCTACCCTGGAAGTGATGGTCAAGTCAAAGACCTGTCCTGGATTATCAGGGTAATGTCAGTGCTTCACCACTTTCAGTAGTCAGCAAAAAGCACTGTGGTGATGGTTTTGATTTCCTAGCCTGAACTATTAGGTATTCATTCCACCTGTGTTATCTTCAAAGGGCAGACATTGGTTCAAATCTAGAGAAGAAGTTAAAATTCAAACCTCTCTTTTCACAGAAATTTTCCTTCACGTGCCTTAATACCTTTACTTGGGAAGGAAGGAGCAGAGGAGCAGATCCTCATTAGAAGTGAATTGCTGGCATTTACTGGAGACCAGAGCAATCTTCTATATTCATTCATATTCCATTTTCATGATGTGCTTTGGGCAACACACAACCTCTGTCTAGTAATGTGACTGGGTTACATCTGACAGGTCTGCAATTTGCGTGTCCATTTTCCTTCTAGTGGTCTTGAGCTCTGCAGGGCTCCTGTTTCATAGGTCTGGATTTCATAGCAGAAGGGTTGGCACGGTCCTGTGAACTCTTGCTGCCTTCAGAGAGGATGTAAAGCCTTCAGCTTACTTCAATTCATTTATTTTGGAAACATGGTACTTAACAATTGGATTTCCCCACCCCTCCATTCTGTGCTTTGAATAACTTCAGTTAATAGAAAGGATAGATAGGTATGTAGACAGCAACATCAAAACAAAAGCTAACAGAAATGCAATTTTGAGGTTTTTTATGTGTGTGTGTATGCAAAAACTTAACAGCTTGAGAAAATGAGTTCTCTTTATGTATGTTCTATTGCGGCCCTGCTCATCTTGTTCAGCTGTTTTCCAGGCCAGCTGAGCATCCTCTGCACCTCTGTTAGAGTAACTGTCAGTTAGAACCAAGCCTCAAAATGCTTCTTTTTTCAATATCATGATCTTTGTTCTGCCTTGTACAGCATTTCTGACTCTTCAAATTAAAATGTGAACCTTATGGCTGGTGCTGGTTGTTGGTGCTAGAGGGAACAAAAGAAGTGTTTTTCATGTGTACCTGCATCAACAGATTTATAAACAAATAAATTTCATGTTCCAAAGTCCAGATTGATAATAATGACAAGCAGTAACTGCTCACACAACCTCATTCCTGCAGAAGAGTTAACTGTTTCAAAGAAAGCCAATAGTTAAATATTTCAGAAGGTGGAGAAATACTGTATCTCCTTGAAATATTTTCCTATAACTGCTGCAGTGATTTAAAGGTCACGCCTTATTGTCAGACTGAATTTCAGATTTTAATCTTCCTATCTTGTTATGCTCCTTCCTAAGATAAGAAACATTCTGGAAACTTTCCTTTCTCTGGTGACCAATAGCTCTGGTTTTTTTTTCAGCTTTTAAATTTCCTCTTTGGTAAGCTCTTCTCATGCTTCATTTCTAAGTATTCAATTTGTTTACTTTCCTATGGCACAGACTTGAAATCTGGGGTGATGGGGTATGAGATCTAGTACTTTTTAATGCCAACGTTTAGGTTGTTTGTTTTGTTTTGTTTTGATTTTTTTTTTAATAGGATGCCCGAAGACAACAAGGATTATTTGATCACCAGCTTGTTCCTTCCTCCTGACTGTAACCATGGAACTCCTGTCCTTTTTTGACACAGAAAAAAGTGTCTTGGAGACTGGTAAGTTCCCCCAAATTTAATAATTTGGTGGCAGAGTTTGAAATGACAAAGGCTATGGATGAGTTTTGGTTATGCCTGTGTGCAGCAATAGCTCCTTCACAACCCTGAGCCCCTTCTGGCAAATAGGGTCTGTCAGCAAGGTCAGAAGATGCTGCATGGGTAGAAAAGGGGTCAAAAGGGGGACATACAGGCTGAGGAGGAGGAAGAATTGTGGAGTCTGATATTGTGGGGTTGTGTATCAATGAGGAATACAGATGCTGTAGAAAATGCATTTTCTAAGTTGTGGTGGTGCGAGATGTTATCAAGCAAAATGTGGAGATGTTTTTCTATGAAGGAACCTCATTGCATTGCTTATTAAATCTAATTCTCCATCTTAATTGTTCTGGTACCTTTTGGAAAATCATTTGTGTCTAGATTCCATTTTTTGGACTCCATAGACTGTCTATAATCATGTGCAAGAAATTATTCCAGAAACCAATGGCTTTAAAAGTATTTATGTAGAAGAAAAATTGATCTTTCTTCTCTGCTATTTCTCCTCTGAACTGCAAACATTTTGACTGGAACTGAGTTATGCCTAATTTTCTTCACTGTGCATTCCTGCTATAGTTCTCTCAGGAAAAGTAAAAGATAGTCTGGCACACAACTGCCCTGAGTCAAGATCATGATAGCTCAGACTCCCATCATAACCAAAGTCTCCAAGAGAAAGCTGTCTGTCTTCTGAGGATTCATCTTCTATTCTCAAAATATAGGATCAGTCAATGATGTTTGAAATACAGAGAATCTATTGGAGGGATGTGGGAAGTAGTATTTGTAATGCTGTGGATGCTGGAGGGGTAAGCTTGCCCCATGGGACAGGTGAAGAAGGATTTGTAAACCAGACTGTATGACTTCAATAGACTTGAAATATTTAGGAAATGTATAAATGAATTAGTTCAGGAAATGCCAATCTAACTAAAATATCAAGATTTGAGTAACTAGGCTACTTCTGCCTGAGATATCCTGCACTTGGATTAAACTTAATGGTGGTGACTTTATGGTGGGTCTCTGGATTTTTGAAGAAACCTAGATAACATTGGATTGGAAGAACACAAAGGTAGTGTGCAGTCTTGGTAGTTTGGGCCTCTCCATGATTGAGTGGGTTTTCTTCTACTGGGTAAGGAAAAAGAACTCCATCCTTTGTCACAAGATATAGCAGCTACATTTTCTTTTCAGAAGTGTGACCTCTGCTTGCTTTTGGCTAGAATAGCTTTTTGAGTTCTTAGTAAGTTAACTGTTACTTTTACTTGGATGATGTGAAGACGTTATAAAAAGCTTTGGTTTTATGAAGAGTACAACAGTGAAAACAATATGATTTTTACGTTTTAGTGATGAAAAATCACTGATTTTAAAGATAAAATTTCCTAATTTTAGCAAATAAAAAGATATTAGTTGAGAAAAAGCAAATTGGCTTGGATGTGGGTGCTGAAACATGAGTCAAAATTCTTCTAAAGATTCTAAGAGAAGTGAAGTGTCTGTGGCTATTAATGATCAGGAGGGAGAAAGCAGTTTTATGATATGAATGATATGAATTACATATACTGAACATATACATATTGTTTAGGTGTTGAAAACAAAGGTGTGAGAGGTAGCACAGGATACATATAGACATTTGAACTTTAAGTTAACTTTGTCTTGGCTACTCTCCTGCAGTCTGGGATCGGCTTTCTGTGATGGTATGGAAACACTGCCATGTGAAGATATGCAGAAATACAGTATTAACCTCAAATACCTCAATATGCTCTCATATGGAAAGAGAATTTAAATCCTGAACTGCAGGTTTTAATCTTGATGTTCAAGTACATAATTTGGAATTTATTTTCATGGCTAGATGCATAGTTTGTATTAGATGATGTTGACTCTACCACACATAAGAGACCCAGTAAAAGAGTAGCAGTGGTATGATGTAACTTCTAAAACTAACTAGTAAAGCAGGGACTGTACAACTTCAGTGAAATATTTGTAAGCAGCTTGCAAATCCAAGTAATTACTGATATGAAAAATTGTCAATACTTTGGAATAATAAATCTGTTGAAGACTTTTGCAATTTGTTCACAGGCAATTTGTTCACAGAAAGAGCTGAAAATCCCATTGGTGAAATTTTCATTACAAATGACTCATTCAATTCTGGTGTAGACAAATAAATAACACAAGATACACAGGAATATTTTGAAATACATTCAAGAAGTAATGCCAAGATTCAGCATGAAACTCATGACAGGTTTTGGAACAAGACAAGCAGTAAGTTAAAAGAGGCCACACAGAGCCCACACCTGACTTCCAGCCAACATCAGTTTCTCACCTGGGGCAAGTCCTCACTGACATGACCAAATTACTTGGGATGGCTTTTAAATTCAGTGTAATTTCCCTCTCTTTTTGAAGGTCAAGCCAAGCACTAAATAAAACAAATGTTAGCAAAACCAGTCTCTGGATATATCTCCTCTCTGTAGGAGCTAATAATAGAGCATGAAACTATGTGAAAATTTGTTTTCTTGAAATTGGTCAGGTGAGTTGTGATGGTTGTCAGAGCAATTCTCTTATGATCTTGAAAAATTAGTTATATCTGACATATTAAAACTACATCTTGTTAGATCACTTCTCTGTGGACCACATAATTAGTCTGGATTTCTACTTGCCTGGTTGGGCATCATGCAGACAGAGCCAGGAAGACTAGTAGTAGGAACCAAAGACAAGTAATCCACTGAGACAAACGTTGTAGTCTGTCAGCTCATACAGAGATAGTTATGGCTAGTATTTTGGATACTCCTGAGCACAGAGAATAAAATCAGGCACAGGAATATTTCTTGTCACAGACAGATGCTTTTCTTATGTTGAACTGATACTTTGCTTATTAAGCACAAAAATATCCTTATTTAATTTCTCCAAGATACACAGGACTCTCAGAAGTCCTATTTTGGGTGGAACTAGATATTTCTCAATAGACTTTAAAAAACAAGTAATATCTTGGGCTTAGATGAAGAAAAATCAATAAAAAAGAAATCAAATATCTTGTATAGCTTGTAAAATCCTACGGCTTGAAGCCTAGTATCTGTTGGTGGCCAGGACAAAGAGCATCTCTCTATGTGAAAAGACTTTCCAGGGGAGGATAGAGCTTTCTACCAGGATTTATTTTTTAAAAAGAGAGAGACGCAATTAGCAAGCAACTTCTATATAGTTCGTTTGGGGTTTTTCAAGTTGTTTAAAATTGAATTTATTTTAAAATCTTTTAAAATCTTTTTGTGGTTCATCCCATCCACTAAGGCAGGCTGAGGTGACAGAACAAAGGACAAAAGGAAAAAAGGATGAAAGCAGCTTTTTAAAGATTGAGGTCAATCTCTCCTAGATATTTTCATCTATTATGGTTAGAAGTCAGTGAAATGAAGGCTTCTCTAGTTTACTAGCCATTTGTATGACCTTGGGAATCCTCATAAGAATGGAGTGACATATCCTTTTTTTTACCAGCTTGCTGTAGTGGAGCTTTAGGGTGCAATAAACAACAACTTAGAAAATAAGTATCATGCAACAAAAAGCTGGGAGTGAAGAAATCAATGCCTCTGTCTTGTGCAAAAATAAATTCTCTGCTCTATTGCTTAGCTTCCTTTATTAGTGTCTTTCTTACTGTCTTTTTGTCACTGCTAGATGAAAAGAATAGTGTAAGTAGAGGAGGCAGCAGCTCAGCAATATTTGTTTCCTTCATCATAGTCCACTTTCACTTGGTTCATTTCTGTCTCGGGAAAGGTTGAATTTCATTTCAACAGCTTTATGCTTGGATTTTTGGTAACCATTTAATGATCATAGCAAGCAAAATGTCTTTATTCCTTGTGATCTCTTAGTATCAAATTATTTATAATATTTGTATGAAGTTGAAAATAGCTTTAAAAAGTAAAGATCATAAGGACATAGTTATTTTGTGGTATTCAACTGGAAATACAATATGAACAAATTGATCACAGGAAGCTAGATTAAAAAAATGCCTTACTTATAGTACCTGTCCAAAGCACAGAGTAAGTATTAATGTGTAATATATAATTCAGCAAACATTCTCTTTGATGGGATGGCAATCAAAGAGATTTATTCTCCCAAAACATATTCTCTGTTGGTTTTTTTTTTTAAGTTATCTCAGAAGAGCTGTGATAGCAAATACACACTCTCAGTTTGTATTTGTAATAAACATGATCTGAAAGATCTTGGCCTAAAGTGTTTACCAGAAAAGAGAACAGAGCCCCTGAAAGAGGATAACAAATGCTAAATGAGGAATGCCTTTGGGAAACAGAGTTTTCTCTGCCAGGTGAATACTTTTCAGGTGTGTTCAGTGGAAGTTCTTTGCAATAGAGGCCCCAGCAATTTTACTGTAAAGTTCAGTTAAAGGAAAATAAAACTGTCCTGGTGGACATTTGAAAATACTAGCAAATGGACAGGGAGAAATTTGAGTCATGCTGACTTAAATGTAAGCATATAAAATAAATTGTGTTTATATTAGGTTTGGAAACATTTGTAGGATTTATGCATTATTATTGTAATTCTAAAAAATATTCTTGGATATATTTTTATTTTTCCCTGTGTAACTAACAGTATATCTTGAAATTTTTCTTCCTTTAATAGTGTTTTAAAAAACCACCAAGTTCCTTTAACTTTCACACTTCGTGTTCTTCAGAGGCTGTAAAGTTTTGATGTCATACAATTCTAAGCCAGTAATAGTGGTATAGCCAGGATGCTATGGATCTAGCAGCTGTACTACTCTTCTTTATTTCTAAATTAATTTGCACTGGCCTACATACTCCTTCTGATGAACTGTTCACAGAGATATTTAAAGTCTGTTTGGGTCTTTGTGTTTTGTCTATACAGTTTTCAGTAGTTAATGCAGATTTGGGATGAGCTCTCCAGCTTTGAGGCTTAGGCTTTTTTACCTATGTTTGTTGTGATAACTTTTATCTTTTTAACTTCAGTCAAACTTACAGTTCAGGAGTATATTAAAGAAGTCATGGAGGTCGTTTAGCTAATTACTGTGCCACAAACACAATCCCTTGTAATCCAGGTAGAGCCATAGTTCAGTATTCACGAGAGACAAAGTTTTTGGAAAGTGCTTAAGAGTAGAATCCTGAAAGGACTCTAAGCCATCCTCTTTAGAAACCTGTTTTTCTGAACTTGCTATATGTAGAGAATAGGGAGAGAAAACTCATTTAGGTTGTGTGAGCCAGTCTGAGTCACAGAAAATGAGGTTGGAAGGGAAATATTTCCTTCAATTTCTTCTTTTCTTAAATCTGGGATGAAGCATCAGCCATTCATAGAATCATAGACTCATACCTAAGAAATGAGTGAATAGTTAGTTCTTAAGTTTCCACTGATGATGAGTCTGTATCTCAAACTGTCGAGTTTTGTCTTCTGATTACACTGTCCATTTTCCTGATGGCCAGTTGAGTATTTCCTTTTTTTCATTCAAGTCTGTTTGCTTCCATGTAATCCATAGTGAAGATAGAGAGCATTCTTCTATTATGCATCTATTTTCAATTTCTGTGATGGCATGGTATTAGTGACTCATACTTGCTTGTCATCTGTGATTAGTCTTCTCTAAAACACTGTGATCAAGCAACTCTTCCCCATCAACTTCATATGGAATCACATTTTTCTGATGTATGGTTTTTCACTTTTCTTTCATGACCTTTATTTTTCACCTCTTGTTCAGTATGTCAGTTTTCTGTTTTTCTTCCTCTTCAGCATTTCATGCTTATAGCCCTTATGAATTTATACCATCTACAAATCTAAGATGTGTTTTCTACCGTGCTATGTGATTAAGGAAACCAGTGGGCAGGCCTCATAAGTCTCAGAGGACCACTTGATATCTTTCCAGACTGATTCAGAACCTGTAACATCTGCACTGAAAGGATTTGTTAGGGCTTCCACTTACTCAGATGACTGCACTGCGTGAGAGTGATAGGCAAGTGCCCCAAGATGTGCCCCGTTACTCCTATGATTTGGGAGGGAAGTAACTGGGGCAAGCCATTCCTCTTTGCCACAGGAGAGACTACTAAATCTGCTGTGCTGGCTATGAAGCTATACAATTTCTCTACCTCTGCAGCCTTATACTCTATAATAGGAAAAAAAAAACCACAACAATCACCAAACATTTCTTCAGTGCTTTTCTATTGACAAGTTCATGTGGCCTGTTGAATTGGGTTTGTGTCACAAGGTTTTGGTAGGGGAGGGATGAAGGATGAAGGAGTCAGTACAGGGGCAGCTTCTCACAGAAGCTGCCCCATGTCTAACAGAGCCAAGGCCAGTTGGCTCCCAGCTGGATCTGCCGCTGGCCAAGGCTGAGCCCACCGGTGACAGTGTCAGCGCCTCTGGGAGAGCAGAGATAAGAAGGGGAAATCCTGCCCAACAGCAACTGCAGCCAGAGAGGAGTGGGAATAGTGAGAACAAGAGCTGTGCAGACACCCAGGGCAGTGAAGGAGGAAGGGAGGAGGTGCTGCAGGTCCAGAGCAGAGGTTCCACTGCAGCCCAGGGTCTGGAACAGGAGGATGCCCAAAGGAGCTGTGACCCTGTGGGAAGCCCATGCTGAAGCAGGCTCCTGGTAGGACGCATGGACCCAGGAAGAGAGGACCCCACACTGGAGCAGGTTTTCTGTCGGGACTTGTGACCCAGTGGGGGACCCACTCTGGAACAGTCTGTTCCTGAAGGAGCCTTTGAGGGAAAAGTCAGGAGTAAAGTTAAGCCTGTGAAGAAGGGAGAGGTGGGGGAAAGCTGGGATTTTTGTAAGATTTGGTTTAATTTCTCATTACTGTACTCTAATTTCATTGGCAATAAAAGAAATTAATTTTTCCCCAAGTCAGATCCATTTTGCCTTTAGTAGAAGTTGATCTGAGTTATCTCTCTCTGTCCTTATCTTGACTCTTGAACCTTTTGTTTTCTCTTTTTTTTTTTTCCCAGTCCAGTTGAGTAGAGAGAGTACCTGGTGTCCAGACAGAGTCAACTCAACATAGCTGTTAGGTGTATATTTTTCTTGTTACTTTCCAGACTTTTTGAAATGATTTTTGTACTTTCCATTGTTTTCTGAATTGCTAACAGATTCCTTCCTGCTCTTGAGCAATCGCCTGTTGAACCAAATGTCCTAATTAACCTAGTGGTTCCCAATTTGCTAAGCAATCTTGAATATGAAATCTCATCAAAGTACTCTTTGGAAATCTGAATATGCTTATATTTCCACTTAATTTCCCTTATCTAAAATGGCAGTAGTATAAAGCTGTGGCAGATTAGTTAGTTAAATATAACCTCCAGTGTTTTAACCCACTCTCACACTCTGTATTTATCAAAATGGTCCAACAGATGGAATATAGTTATAGCATTATCTTAGGACCTGGGAAATCTTCAATGACAATTTCTTACTATGCCACAGACTTTTCTCTCATCTCGAGTAATTTAATTTCCTCATTGCTTAAATTCCCTTTCTGTGATTTGAGTTAAGAACACTTGCCACTTGTTCTTTTGTTCTCCTCTGTTCCAACTTCAAGGACACAGGCTTTGTTTTCTAAAGCATTTAAAAATGTGGATAAAACAAATTTTGTCTCATGCAGGTTTTAAGTGTATTTCTCATTTAGTTTTTTTGTGTCTTAATTGAATTATTATTTTCCTGTTCACTTCATAAAATCATGCTTGTAAGGCACAGCTGTAGTCTATAGTTCAAGGAATAGCTACATATTCAACCACCGCTATAGTTCAAGGAATCCATCATTCAGTTAGAACCTTCTACAGGAAAAATTTACTGTCTTCCTAGGACAGCTTTTGTGATCAGCTTAGGTGGGCTATAGGCCTTCATCTATTGCTACTTTACCAAATGCTTCACCAGAATATTAATATTTTTATTGAATAATGTAAGCACTTCAGTGCTAGAGTAATATTCTCCATAAGAACAAGAAAGTGCTATTTATTGCAAGTGGATTGCATACCATTGCAATCCTGTGCTTAAACTTTTATCTGATGGGCTGTTATTCTGCTTTGGATAGATGTAGAAATACCTGCTGTATTGTTAGAAAGGAGCCTAATAATGCAGATGGTAGTGGCAGGGGTTGTACAACCACAGAAGGGACAGCCAGCGTCCCTCAGAGTTCAGACTGTGGTGGCTGTAAGGCCACAGAGAGACAGAGGCTGAATCTATCTCTGTGCTGCTCTACTTCAGTATAGTTCAATATTCTCAATTATTGCCTCCACTTCAGGCTAAACTACATGCTGACAGTATGAGTCAGAGAGTTAAAAGGAGGGCAGCTGGACGCAATTGTTGTAGTTCTCTTCCAACTGAACTATTCTATATCAAACCTGTAATTGTTTTGTGTTCTGCCTAGAAGGGTTAGTAGTCAAAGAGAGAGACTGTGCATATCTTATCAGTCTGCATCCCACAGAAATAAGTCATGAAATTCCTATTATTGCTACAGGGAGAACAAACAGGAGTGGACTGCCAAAGGAGAAAAAACCTAGAACTCAATGCTGTGAGAAACTCACATTCAGAGTATCCAATCATGGTTGCCAACTTTAAAATGGATCATTTTCAGCTGCTTTGCAATGAATTTTAAAATAACCCTTGGAGAGAAACTTTCTGGTACATGCTCAGGAGCTGCCTGGGTTTTTACTGTAATACCTGCTTAGCAAAACCTGATGTTTTCCAAGTAATGACCTTGACATTGTGGTTTCCAGTTAAGACTCATTGTACAACTCAGTTCCTTCTATTGAGCAGAAGAAATCTATAACAATAAGTTTTAGGACTTAGACTATATAGGCATAAAATACATTTTTATGCAATGCTATATTTGAGTTTTCAGTGTGAGGATTGTATTGGAAAACTAACTGGAAAATGTATTTGTTTTAGCAAGCAGATTTCATAAAAGTCTGAAGTGTAGAACTCAATGCATTTTTTTCTGGTGAAGCTAAGAATTCCAGTGATGATGATTATCAAATCTGAAATGCAAAGTGTAAGTGCTGTGTTGGGTGTTTATTCATAGTGCATAACAATCTTCACGTGGTGAATTCCCTTGGGTGTTTTACAATTCAAGACACTGCGTAAGAGCTTATAGCTTTTCTCATCAGTTACTGTTTCTGCTTATAAATTCTGTGCAGGCTATATAACCGTAGGAGAATACCTTTATTAAAACAAGCTACTAGATAAATAAGCTTTCCAGTTACAATCACAAACACATGTGCCATTAAACACAGTGGAAATGCTAAACACATTGCAGCTGTTGATGCATTCTGTATAACTCTAGTTTAAGTCAACATCAGAAATTTTCTGGTGTGAACATATGAAACTGGATTATTCAGTGTCAGGTTAATAAATGGAATATTTTTCTGAACTCTACTCCCAGGTCTGGATTCTACCTTTAAAATGAGTTCCTGAGGTGTGCTCTCTATTGAGCACAACTGGGTAATGTGAATGACTGTGGTGAAAGTATGAGTCTAAGAAGACCATGCTTGTTTTCTGTAGAGAGTACTTGGAGAGTAACATATCCCTTTCCTTAGCCCGTTATATCCACTATGTGGTTTTTGGATCTGATGGCTTTTGTATAAAACTCTCCGAACTTTGAAATTTTCGGTAGTCGTAAGCCAAGATCAGAAAGGACAAATGGTGGAATCATCCGTTCCTAGCTTGCTGCAAGACCAGCTCTTTAGAGATGTCATGCCTCATGAGAGTCCATTAGTTTTCAGAAAAAGATTCCCATCTTGAAGAGGATAATGTGGAGAAATAAAGAATCCATCAGTTTTCATGCCTTTAATTCAGAATAGATGTATTTCAGACCTCTCAACTATTAACATTTCATTATGTTTTTCTACATTCCTCTGCTTACATCAAGCATCGTATTTTGTGGTCACTTGTCCCTAAGTGGAATTTAGGCTTTGGTGCCATGCTTAAGTATACTTCTTTATATCAAACTTAACTAATACTAGATTGCTTCACTTCAATGTCAAACCTTGAGCATTACTTCAATGACTTGCACAAATTTTAAACTACAAGGCAAGTGTAAATTTCCTTTTTGCCACACCTCTTACACTGAATCTCCTCATCAGACTCCTTCTGCTTAGTGCAGCTAGATGCTAAATGAGATGCTTTTCATGTTCTCCAGCCCCATTTACACCAACAGTGCCTCTTTTGGGAGGTGGCTGCTGAATGTTGACTGCAATGTAGTAATTCCAGACACTATTCCACAGCAATCAATAACCATAAAATAAGTAATGATGTATTTAATATACACTTCCACCTCTATCACCCATTTTGCCCTTAAGCAGTCTATAAACCAGGATTTTTAACATTTCAGTGAGGCTGTGAACCACCCCATCTGGCTTCACTAATGGTAATTATATGAAGTTTCTTCTCACCTGTGAGCTTCCAATTCCTCTTTGTTTTGCAGTTTTCTTGACTTTGATCCAGTGATAACAGAGGTGTTTCTTGTCTTATCCTTCCTACTTCAGCTGAGTTCATTCATTAAATCTTGGACTTTTCTGTTCTTTGTTTTCTTTATCAGCTTCACTCTTTATACTGTTAGTTTAAAAACTCTCTTGTTGCTCCTGTTAGTCCATTGCAAAGATTAACCCCTTTTCTGGTTGATAATGGCCGTTTAGGCCTTTTCTTCACCTGAAATGTGTACTTATATTCCATAGCAAAAGCTTTCAGCTTTTATTCTCATATTCCATGAAGTTTCCTATAAAGATAGTGGTCTATCTTCCAGTATTTGATCAGAAAATATTTTTATTATTGTATAATAATTTCAAGTGTGCTGTGCTGTTAATTCTTCTCCTACCTGAAGCCCCCTGAAGTCTTCTGTGACTTGTCTGGGTGATGTCCTGCAGGCATTTCCCTGAGAACCACTGCCAGTGAAGATTTGAAAAATAACTTTATATTCCCCCCACAGTACATTCACACAGAGGAAACATAGTGGGACTTGTGCTCTACTGGGTTTGTATGTCCCGTTCTTACAGTTTTGCTAATGGCTGTGTGTTACAGTGGTTGCAAAAGGTCTCTGGGTGGTTGTGTGCTCCTCATTGAGTATGATATTGAGTTTGTCTCCAGAAGTTTTTTGCTCATTTCCTCCAGTGAGAAGGTTTGTAGAACCTGCCTTTCCATGTAGCAATTCTGCTTTGGATGCCAGTCAATTTATTTTCTCTCTCAGTCTCAAATTATACAGGATTTGCCTTTGCTTTTTCTAATTTCTGTTCTCTCCAGGACTGATTATGGCTTGATGTATCTAGTAGCTGAAACTTCTTGAACACCTAAATCGGTTCTGCTCTTTGGTAGCTAAAGAAGAAAGAAAATGTTACTTTTTTTTTCCACAATTCCACTATGAACCCAGTTGTAACTCTTGCACAGTATTACAAATCCTCTAGCAATGCTAACTTGGATGTCTTCTCTTTGAGGCTAATATAAACTGCTCAAGTTCATTCAAACAAACAAATTTAAAAGTCTGTGTGAAAATATTAGCCTGTATTGTACCTGTACGTGATAATTTAAAATTGGTATTTATTTTCCCTATGAACGTACTTTGTCACAGGTCAGAAAGTCTGATCTCTCTTTATAGTTGTAATTTTAGTTACTGACTCTTTTATTAAAGATGAATAGAATTCTCAATAGCATAAGTAGAACAATAATGGAGAGGGCATCAGAAAGAACAACACCTTTAAAGCAGTGCAAATTAAGGGCAACAGTGAGTAAATAGTATATTCTAACTGAATATAAATATACTCTCTGCGAGATAAGTGTTCAAATCCCGTTGAATTTAGTTGGAGTTGTACAAGAGTATTTCAGACAGATTGAAACTTCCTGGAATGACTTTGGAAAAGTGACAGTGACCAATTTATGAACTGTTGCTGCCTGTAGGTTTTGAGTGACTTGATTAAAGAGAAGATGCATATTCCATTACAAATTGAAAAAGTATGTCATGAGACATGTCCTCAGGTTTTAGGGTTTTTTTTTGTGCTGTGGGTTGGTTTTTGGTTTTGTTTTTTTAAGGGATTGAATTCTGCTGTTGTCATACAGAGGCAGTCTTGTCCAAATACCAGAGGAGATTTGATGTATCTCTGCAAGAACTCCATGGCCATTGCTCCCAACCACCTCTTGTGACTGTGCTCCATCTTGTTAATCATATGTTGGGAGAACAGGGTGGGGAAGCTGAAGTAGCTGGCCATGTCCTGATAAATCTTTACTTGCTCAAGGATGATGTCTAGTCGCTTCCAATGCAACCTCAAGATTTATTCTACTGTATGCTGAGATTAGCAGTTGGATATTTTATGATTTGCTAGATGCTTGCTTTACCAAAGTAAATAGACTGAAGGTGGGAAGGAGAGGGAAAGTAGTTGTTTCAGATCTTAGTTCTCCGTTGGATATCAAGACATTACCTTTTAACATTCAATCTTTTAGTAATGAGAAATGACAAATATTATTATAAAAATGAAATTTTACTCTTGATATTTCATATTTCTGGTTTTCATTATTTCCTCTAAAATAATACTTGTTTTATTTTGGTTTATTATGAAATAAGATATTGTTTTAAGACACAAAGGCAGTGAATTTTTTTTCTTAAGAAACCTATTTCATAATAAGACTAGACGATCTTTTGAGATCCTTTCCAACCCTTAAGATTATCTGTGTGTGTGTACGTGCTGTCTGTGCAATTTCATTGTAAATAGTCAAAGCTAACAAAATGAAAACAAAAGGAATTTTTTTTTGGACGCCTCACTCTCACAACCACAAATATACAACATCTAACAATGCAAAAAAAACCCTCCCCAAACCCAAAGGTTAAACACCAAAGAGAGAATTTTTCTAATGTATGTAAGAGGCATTTTGCTCACATGACCTGTCTCATTAAAGCTATTGAAGTGGAACTCCTCCTAAGAGGAAGACTACTCGAGTGTGTAATTGTTTGCAGGGCAAACTCCTAGTCTATAGCCTGCTGGATTTTGTTAGCATTTTGTTTACTGCATAGTAAAAATGCAGTACGATATAAGCATACAATAATTCTGTAATTAGAATTACATCAGGCATAATGGTTTTCCATTAAAAAGAATGTTGGCTGGTTATAATAATGATTTCAAAGTGTGTGTTTCTGTGTTCTCTGAAGCTAACTAATGAATGTCTTGGAGTCTTGTACACAAAAGGAGTTGAATCTTTAGTTCTATATATGATTCCAAAACCTGTCGCATACATTTGTTACAGTAATTAACATTTAATATCATTTTCACCTCTGATCAGCCTGCTTATTTAAATCAAAACTTATCTAATTCCAACTTATCAGCAAACAGATTAGCAGATGATTCAATTCAACTTAGAAATTCAAGTGGTAAATATTGTCTGTGAATCAGACTAGTAAATGAACTTTGTCAATTTATAGCTGTAAGCCTTATTAATGATGCAAAGAAAAAAGCATACATGTTCACAAGCAATCCATAAACTCATGAGAAAAAACTTAAATATATTTAAAAATAAAGAACTTTTCTATTACGTACATCTACTTGCATATACAAATCTTCTGTATAGAAGGAAGTTGAGTACAACTCTTGGGCACAAGCATTGCAAATGTGAGGCTGTGACTCTTTTACTGCCAATGTTGTTCTGTGGCCTCAGGAGATAGCTTATTCTGCACTTGATCTAATATATAGCTGTAACCTATTTGTTTAGTTCATGAATGCCTCTTTCATTTTACTACTTCCAAGAGTGTTTTAGAAATTCAAATGAAAGTCCTTGGCATAGTCTTTCCTGTCTACAGGCTCTAGGTTTGTAATTTTCTGTCAACAATATATCTGTAAGACTTCCAAAAATGCATTTTAATTCTAACTGTGATTATTATTTTATCTGGAAGATGCTAAAACAAATTAGATGTGGTTCCCAGCAGAAACATGCCAAGAAAACAAATGATTGAAATGTTCCAAAAGTGTCACTAGAGGATAGGAGAGCCAAAAAGCGTGAAGAGTAAAGGAGTTTTGCAGGATATTAGCAGAGTAGGGGAAATGAAAGGTCTCTTATTTCAATCATTAGTTCTAAGTACAAAATCATACATTTTTCACTAGCTATCAAACTTTTCTCTTTAATTGTTTCAGTAATACTGATTAATGATGATATGAATGGTATGGATATAAATGAAATAAATTGAAACCATCTATATATATGTTTTAGTTCCAACTAGAAAGTGGATTCCTGTGTTACACAAACTGATTTCTCCTCAGAACCTAGACAGTGTAGAAGAACATGCTTTACTCATGACCAGAATTGTTATTTCAGTGGTTAATGTTACCCATTTCATTGATTTGTTTAAAACAAAAAGACAGCTGTCTGGAAATGACTGATGGAAATATCTGTCGATGCAAATATAAAAAGAACTACTGCTTCAGATTTGGGATGAGAAACTTTGATAGTGAGATGGTTATAATTTGAGCAAGAACAAGTTGCTCACCTGACTATAAATAACGATCTGTCCCTTTATTGCCTACCCACTGCAGCAGTGAATGCACAATGTCCCAATTTGCATTGTATTCCAGGAATAAAGTAATAGTTCCTGCTTCAGTGAGTCTGTGAGATGCATACTATTAACAAAATATTAATTACAGTAAATTGCATTTTTCTATCTCCTTTCCCCACCCTTGGCTGAATTGCTATAATGTTGTAATTGCTTGATGATGCCAGTAAAGATTAGGTGTCTCATGGGTATTGCCCATGAAATCTTATTTTCTATTGTAGTCCATTAAGAAGATGCTAATATCAACCCAAGAGTCTGAGGTCAGTGTACAGTCCATGAATTTGTCTTGCTAATTGTACATATAAATCTTTTGTTGTAAAAGGCTTGCATTTTTTTCACAGAGATTCAACTCCTTCAATATTTGACTGTAAGCATAGATTTCATAGGGAAAAACTAACATTAAGCTTGCACGACTTAAGCTTTGTGGAAAAAAATTGTTACCCTTTTATGATTAAGGGAATCTAGGAGGATGCAAAATGCAAATCCAGTTGAGAAATCGTTAAAACTCTCCATGTTTAATTATTGACCTCAGTACAACACAGTCAGCTTTCCATTGATCGTATTGAAAATACGAGAAAAGAAACTTAAATAGCAACGACTCTTTGTGTTAAAGTTTCTGCAGTTCTTCGTAGTCAAATGAGAAGCAAAATAGTTCTGTCAGTTCTCCTGGAAACAGCACAAGACCCTTGTACAAACCACATTCAGTGTCCCTGTTTCCTCAGCTTCTAGAATAACAGTAATTAGAATGTAAAGATGTTGGTTGGATCCCATGGTCTTTTTGTCAAATTACACCTGACAGAAACAGAATTGATTCACGTACCTAAAGGTATTGGCTCAAATTCATTCTTAGTTCATTGATTGAACTGTCCTAAAATAAGGGATGAGTTTGGTTCACTTCTGTTGACTCAGTGAATTTGCATGACTCAAAAGACACTGTTCAGATTTGTCCATGAGACTGCCTATCATTATATTTTCATCTATTTATACTTTGTCCAGAGAGATGGTAAATGATGTGAGATCAATGTGAGCAGTCATAAACAAGCACATCACAGCACTCTGGCTACTAGATGGCATCAACTGTTTTACTAAGTCAATAATAGACACGGCTGAAAGAGGCTTTGAAAGCAGTTTCTGACAAGTACTTTCTTCAAATATTGCATTGATGATTTATGTATTGCTGAAATTGTGGTTCCCATTCTGTTATGACAGTAATAGTGCTGTAACTGTTAATGGCATAATGGATTCACAGGGGAATCACAACCTTGAATGTGCCTTCATGGACAAATTCAGAGTCAAAGTCTTAGAGTGGTATTTTCTTTCTGACTTTGTTCAGGTCACTAGACAGCACTTGATATTATCAGTCAATCTGACTCTTCAAAGAACTTTTGTGGTTTAGTTGAGTGGATTTACTTAGATTTACAAGAGCTATCCCAGATGAAAAATTAGGAATGTTGTCTGTCTTAAATGATAGTTTAATTGGAAGTCGTATAGCGCCCTGTTGGAGCTGACTTTGCCCTTGACAATGTCAAAATGCATATGCTGTGATGTACTTTGAGTTTTATACTTCAACTCTGTTGTGTTTGCTTCATATTTTATTTTTGAAACATCAGATGCAAACAGTAGATGTTAAAAGAATTTTTTTTTAACATTTAATTAAAACCACATTTAGTCTACCTGGGTAAGCATATGCTCAAGAAATGACCTTGTGTCCCACTTGTCCAATTCAGAGTATCTCTTAGTCTTTATGGTCATTTGTTAAGAAATACCATATAATTTGGCTCAACTAAGCAAGGATGGTTTTTGTAGAACTCAAAACAAATTATTTCTAGAGCAGAATAAAACCTTGAAGAGACTCATAAAAATGTTGGGCCAACTGTTACCTATTGAGACAGATAGCAGTAGAAGTGACTGTTCTGAATATTCAGGAATGGTTATGAGTTAGTAAACAGCTTCCACCACTGTGAAAAGAACTAAAGAACTGATGACTGCAGTCACTTTCTGTTTTTCCCCTTCAAGTCAGCTTTCTCAGTAACTTATTTTGCAGGAATTTCAAGCAAGAGTTCTCTTTCCCTTGTGTTTGAAGACTGCCTTTCCTATTAAAGCCCTGGTAGGGGGCCTTATGTGCTACCATAAGAGAAAGAATAATTGGATTTTGTTTTCATTTTGAGTGCTCAAATGAATAGCGATGAGGATGAATATTCTCTCATTAAAGCAGAACTGGCTTTTTGTTCTACTGAAAGAGAGTATTTTGAACAGCCTGGTGTTATTGTGGGATTATAAATCATCTAAGCTTTGCCTTATACTGCTATTCATATGCTTCTTGCTCACTTTACTGGCATTAGGCTCATTGATACAAGTGTGATTTTCTTCTCTGTATTTGTGACAGAAGCTTTAGAGAAGCTTTTCTTTTGACAGCAGCCATCTTCTGGCAAGAAATCCCTAAATTACCCATTGGCTATTTACAAGAGTATTGCTTTAGCAGTTCCAATGCCTCCATCTTAGTTTCTGTGCCCTCAGGATTTGACTCCAGAATTTGTTCCAAAATACAGTTTTCACATTGACCTCGAGAAATGGAATTCATATTCTTACACCAGCATAAATGTAGTAGTCTTGGTGAACTGGAGGAGGGTTACTTATGTAGCACCGTCAGGTTTCTGCAGGCTTATCTACTCCTGCTCCTTACCAGGTGACAGATCCAGAAGAACCAAAGGTAACAGATACTTAGCTCTATAAAAAATTCTGGGGCAAGAATTTGCAATCAGAAGGTCATGAAATGAAACGATGGTTGCAGATGCAGAGCCAACAATAGGAACTATTTTTTTTTTCTTAGAAAATTAATAATTAAATTGTTAAGCTTGCTAGCACAAGGTGTTCTGAAAGTCAAAATTACAGTTATATTTAAGAAGAGCTCTATATAAATTCATGAGGGATAAGTCCATTAATGGTTATTTAAAATGATGAGTCTTATTTACATTTCTAATTCAGCAAATCCATTAACTGTTTTTTGGCAGAGAGTGTGAGTGGGATATTGACATTATCCATGCTCTCTTGCTTATACTCTCCCTAAGCAGTTTGTGTTCACTGCTAGTCAGAAACAGGAGACTGGATTGTGCTCATTTAGCTTTTATCCAGGGTGGTAGCTCATGATGTCCTACAGGGCAAGAGCACAGAGCCTCCATGGGTTTGCCCAGCCTGCTATTTGAGAATCTAACTTCTATCAGCCGACTTACTCTTTTTTCCTTAAACTTATATAAGAGATTTCTTAGGGTGCATCAAACATAAAATCACTCAGCCTGATCTTGCAGATAAGCAGCAGGCTTGATTTATTGAGTCTTAAGAAAAAAAATTGGCTATAATAGAAGAAGAAAATCCCACAACCCGACTCACTTCCATGCAGTGTTTATACTTGCAAACTGTTTGTCATGTCTGAAACAAAACTGTAGTCCTTCTGCTTTAATTTGTCTATCTAATTGACTAAAAATAATAAATTTTGAAAGCAAGACTTGTCTTGCATTTTAGTCTGCATAATCAATCCACCGCCAAGAAATAATGACCATAGTCTCATATTTTCTTTTTTGATTGAGAAAATAAGAATAACACAGACTCCTTCCAGGTGATAATTTTCATGCTTGTTAGTTTCAGATTAATTACTGTTTTTAAAATGAAACAACTCTAGCTCCTGTGGGATATGTCAGCCCATCCCGGGAGGATGTGGCACCAGAAGCTGATAGACAGGAGAAGTAGGAAGGGCAACTACAGCTCTTGTTGAATGTTTTCTCAGGGGAAGCCAGCTGGCTTAAACTTCTTGGGAACTCATGGGAACTGCTGCCGGGGAGCAGTTATCTGTTGTCTTCTGAGAGCTGGAGAGATCTCTAGTGGTTGAACTAGTGGTAAAACTGTCCTGATATTTGGCAGGGGTTCCCTGCTAGGACAGCCAATGGTGGCCTGCTGGGATGCAGGACTATCATCAAATTCTTTGAAGCCTAGGCAAGGAAAAGCATCTATGCATTTCAAGAAGGTACAGCTGAAGGAAACTGAGAGGAAGAGGAATCAGAGTGGTTCTGGCCTCTCCAGAGGGAGATTGGTGGTGCAAGGTGAGACAGAGACATTGAAGTGTCCTCTCATCTATTAACTTCTCTAAGTCAGAAACAGGCAGACACAGGGGAATTCTGTGCAGTAGAAACTGTGGTCGAGACTTCTCCTGGAGCTGTCACAAGAACTCATGGGGGAATGCTTAGAGGAGAGTAACAGTAGCAAAAGGCAGCAGATCTAGAAGTGCTTCTGTGGAGTTTGAAGAATTATGAAGAACACTTCTGTTCCTGGGCAGCTCTGCTGAGGGATTTTGCAGAATGAGATGCTTTGACTGTTATTGGCACATATTAACTTTAGGGATCTTCATGTTCTCCTTCTGCAGGGTAGGAAAAAAAGTGGAAAATGTATCAATATTATCTGGGAAGTTGTTTCTTTGGGTATTTTGCAGCAATATTTTTTTTTTTAAAAGAAATTATAATTAAACCTTTATGCCTATCCACCTTCATAGTCTCTATACATCTCTTGCTGTGTTAATTGCTTGGAGTCCAGATTTGCCTCTTAATGCAGTAATTGCAGTTCTAAAATATCTGTTGAAACTCTACATTTCTGATGGTAAGCTGCCTCAATGTGGAATAAAGAAATAAAATTATTCGATTTTCATTTCAGAAGCTAATGGATGTTTTTAATCCATCCTCACCCAACATTATAAGCACTTTAATAAACTTGAGAGTGAGTGAGAAATCATTTTATTCCCCTGACTAATAGGGAAATGAGTTTCTGTCCTCTGAAATGTATAGTCTATGTACAAGTGAAAATGAATTTTCAACTTGGAAACAACTTTATTGATGCTTCAAAATGGAGTGAGAATGACAAAGTTCATTTGACAAAGTTGAATTGAACCTGGAGAAAGAGATGCACTATTAGTTTTAATAAGTTATTTCACTGTGAGTAACCTAATAATTACTGCAAATTGTATATGTAACAATAATCCCTGGGTGTTACATATTATAAGCAGTTAGTCAATGATGTGATAAGCTAAAAGTGTAAGGTGATAAAGTGGTTAATTTTTGCAGTGACTGATTTTGCACAAAATACAGTATCATAATTTATGTGCTTTGCAGCAGTTGGAATAGCAACGATTTTGCAAATGCTATCTGTATCCAGTGACTGTCTTACTAATGGAAAACTACAGATACTCACAAATCCAAAGTGCCATTTTGAATTTTTGGAAAAATATCGTATCTTGAGACCATTAATGTGTATTAATGAATAAAAACACCTGTTATTAAGAGCACAGTGAAGATGGAAGGGTATTAGACTGCTGATTCATGAGACAATCAGAAATAACTCCTTGATCTGTACAATGTGATCTTAAGTTTCCCAGTAGAGCTAACATGTAATGGATCAGGCTTTGAATACTCACAGCTGCAAACTCAGAAAACTGGTTGTATTTGATTTTGTATTTTTGAGTCCTAGGTGTTCTTTCAAATATTTACCCTTTGCTTCCATCAACTACTTAGCATATGAGTGCCCTGAGTACTCAAATTTCCTGTACTTCAAAACTACCTGAGATTGTGTACTGAGTCCCTTGTGCAATACTCTTTCCTCATTATTTTTGTTGCTCATACTTTGCAATTTTGGTAAATCAGTCACCACTACTGGCTGACAGGATTCGGTTCACTTTATCTCTACAACATTAGTAGAAGAAAAGTCATCCTACCTGGATCTCCACTGTGGTGAGGCAGGACTGTCTGTGTCTGTGATGATTGCAAACCAAGAGTAGGTCCACCACTGAATCAGATTGCCACAAGGCCTTTCAAAATCCACATGTAAGCGTCTGAATCAGCTTATTACTTTAATGTGGATGCTGTTGTAGGCAGCAGCATATGTGAGAAAACAAGTCTAAGATAGTGGCAAGACAAATATTTGTCTTGCACAGTAACACACGACAGACAATTACATCCTCCTAAGGATGGGCTTTGATTCCATATTCCAGGCACATTAAATATGCTAACTGACATACCTGGAAGCTGCAACTACAGTGCAAGAACAAATCTCTTTCATCTTCTTGTCCCCTTCAAAGGCTCTTTTACATCATTCCTCAAACCTATCCAGGAAGACTAGGAGGTTAGGATTGAAACCTGTTAACTGTCTTGGGCCATTCCTTAGACATCCACAAACTCCTAGCCTTGCCCAGGGTTTCTAATTTAATAGTCTAACTAGATGTAATTAAATTTAGTATTATATATTGAAGCTACTGGCTCTGGTCTGAACTTTGTGTAAAGATTCATCATCATCATATTATACTAATAATTGCCATGAGTTTATCTTAGCTCAATGTTTTTTCTAATAAGAACACTGTTTGCCAACTTGATAAATTATCTTCTACCTCTATTAAATGGAAAAAATATGTAAACAGAAAGCACAGGGTAATAACTGTAAAGAACAATCACTTCAATGACTTGAACAGAGGTGGCCAATTATTTAATAACATTTTCATAAGGAGAAGTACTTTTTTTCTAGGGACTTGTTCATTTCCTCAGATTTAAACTGCCTAAATTTGCAGTTATCTTCAAATTAGGCATAGAAAATGAATGAATTATTATGACTAAATGAGTGATATGTATAGGAAAGACTGTATGTGATAACCCTCTAAAACAGAAAACTTTGAGACGAGATGCTTAACTAAAGCTATATTTCTCTTGGCATTAATCTATAATGTGCATTTAATCAAGCAAGTGAAAACTGTCATTTGAAGTATTTTTTTTAAGAGAAAAAAAGCTTTTTTCATCAAAACAGAGAACTTTGCAGAAGTTTGATTTCAACAGGGTTGTTTGATGAAGACACCAATCTTTTTCTATTAAGAGTTAGATCAAGGATAATATTTTCAAATGTGCCTGGGTGACTTAAAGAAGTGAACTGAATTTCTGAAGCTAACACAGGCATGTTACGTGTTTCCAAAGAAGCAGGCTTCTAAGGCACCCAAGTAATTTTTCATTTCAAAAAACCACCTACGC
Organism: Urocolius indicus; assembly: GCA_013401255.1. Classification (NCBI taxonomy): domain Eukaryota; kingdom Metazoa; phylum Chordata; class Aves; order Coliiformes; family Coliidae; genus Urocolius; species Urocolius indicus. The sequence goes on from WBNH01008300.1 coordinate 67,281, forward strand.
ATTCATTTTTGTATTAAGTAGAAAAATGTCAGAAAAAATTGCTGTCAGATCAGGTATTTAACCTAATCTTATATTCATTGTCAGTGACTAAATTTAATATTTTAAAGAATAAGCATAAAGAAAAATAGCTTTGTTCTAAAGTTGTGTTGAAATGCTAGTGTAGGATAAGAATGTGGTGAATCTGATAAGTCTAGATACATGAATAAGATCCTGGTATCATAGACTATATCAACTCCTGCCAGGGCCCTAGGGGATGAGATGTCTTCTCCCTGGTCTAGAGGTAATTCAGGAGTTCAGGTAATGTTTATGTCCAGACCTCTTGATTTTTTATCTTTTCTCTTGTTGTCTGCACTGCAAATTTTTAGCTGCTAATTAAATCCATGAAAAATCTGTTGTATATCATCCTGTAGACCAGCACCAGCTGGTTCAGTCATCAGGAATCATCATTTCACTGAACCACTCTGGGCTATAGGATTACATCCTCCCCAAGATAGGGTGTGTAGGATTCTGATGTTCTTTGCATCAAGTTAAAAACCCAAACCCATTAAACTTAAAAAAGACCTTCTGAAAGCAATAAGGATTTATGTAACCATGAAAAAATATTTTTACTTACTCCCTTCTCTTTGCTTGGGAGTGAAACCAGAAAGGAACAATTAACACGCTATTACTGTGATTTTGTGGTCATGTGACCTTTATGAAAAGAACAGTACTGACACTGAAACAGATATAAAATGTGTGTGCATGTAAACATGGCCACAAGCACTTCACCGTTCTTATAAAAAATGAGTAAATTCAACTGCTTCTCTCAAACTGAAATATGTCTTCTCACATTACAAAAACAATGAAACAATTAATGTTTGAATTCTAGTAGTGACCTGTATGCGTTGAAAGACTTAAATTGATGAGAAGCATCAAGGAAAAAAAATTACAAAAAGGGATAATAAGGAGTAAAAGTTCAGGATGTGTCAGGCAAGGTCGAGTCTCTAAAGGGACTTAGAAAAGACAGATTGTATCCTTTCCCTCCAGTGTTTGGAGGATTTGGCTTCTGGCTTCACACACACAAAATCTCTCTCAGCTTTGTGTTATGCATTTAAGCCATTTCCCTTTAGTTCTTCCTGGGGGCAGTTGTGTACCAGGCTGCTGGAAGATGACGCCACTAGAAGATCTGTCTGTTGCACGTAGGATAACTTTAAATGCAAATTTAACAGGTTTATATTCATTGTAAAGAAAGAATAATTTTTACATAATACTTATGTAACATAATACTTATGTTCAGAGGTGGAACAGGATGGATTAGGATTGGGTAAGGAGTCAGTGATTCTCTAAATAATAATGCAGGGGAAAATTTTGTGGGAGGAGGATCAGAAGAAAAAAAGTATTGATGTTAGGTCACACAAACATTTAAGCGTGCCTTTAGTAGGACGTTGTGGTAGTTTTTCAGATAGACAGAGGAAGACTAGAGATTGTAAGAGTAAGCCAGAAACAAGATAAAATATCTAGACATCAATAGCATTTACTGCATGAAAGATCTACAAAAGAATTGTAGTAGACCACCAATAAAAGGCTTAGATTTTCTCCTCTTTTCTTGTGTTTTTTTTTTTCCCTTAGCTTGCACAGTTTGTACTCAGTGACCTTCTCTCATCTCTGTATGTGATAGGAATCTTATCTGAAAAAGAAATTTAGTTTAAACTTGCAGCTCCCATTTGTGAATCAAAGAATTTCTTCAGAATCTCTAGCAGTTGCCTTTAAAAAAAAGCACAAAAATTAGTTCAATTATTGAAAAGGAGTTGCTGAAATTTAGATCATAAGTCTCATGGCTGAAAACTATAAATGTATTAAATTGGAGTACCACCCACACACAATGTCATCGGGATAAGAGCAATTAAATGTATTGTTCTTAATGCATGATATAATTATCAATTCTTAGTGACAATTAATATACCTTTTAGTATGATGCATACTTGGAACTTAATCAGCTCTGCATATGAGAGGGGTCAAGTAGTCATTGGTAGAGAATCTCTAATTAGCACAATAATATTAGACAATTTAATAGTAGACATATTTAGCAAGCAATAGCATCCCATAAGAAAAATCTCAGGACAATAGTAAGCACAGCATAATGGACAACATCTTCAGGGAGAGGTTCTCAATAGATGATGAAACCTCTCCAAAACCAGGCAATCTGTTCTTTTCCCTTGGCACAAACACCTACAAACAATGATAAAATGAACTCAATTCAGTAGGATTCACTTTTCCAGGAGTCTTATTTTTGTTAATTGTGGAAATGATTTATTGTAAGGTCATTAACTTGAAATTATCTTGAAATAGGGCATTAGGAGCAAGTAATTGTCTGACTACACTGCATCATGTGCTTGTTGTATTCTTTAACTTGGTTCTTATGACTCTTAGCTACTAGGACTGTGGATGGACAGTTGATATACATACCTTCACACTATCAGAGCTGGACAGGGCCTCAGCCAAAACAACTATTGCATCAGTCCACATCTATTTCCCACTGTGCATATAAAACAAGAGCGTGTAAGTCAATGAAGAGCCTCTAAGTGAATGAATGATAAACCATTGTCATAGCAGAAAACCTTCTTCACAGTTTTAACTCAGTAAACTAAAAGCACAGTCCGGGTATGCAGCTAAATGTTCCTGCTGCTCTGAGGGCATCATGCAGTGGGTAGCTGAACCATAATTAAACTTATACTTCTAGTACATCCCTGAGGAAAATCAGCAGCTACATGATGATTATGGTTTTCTTCCCATTAGTCATTTTGTTATGCAATCTGTCCCATTCAAGTGCAAGCTTCAAACCTTGAGCAGACCTTACACGGATCCCGGTGCTCAGATGATGTGATGACATGCAAATTTTCTATCACACAGTCCCTTTTTATAGGATTGTTGTCACAACTGTTGCCTTGTGCATGGAATCTTTGCAAGATTTGCCAAGTCTGACAAAAGTGTGAGTGTAAATAGTGTTAATTTCCTGTTGATGTAATATTGTATTATATGGGCAATGGATTTTAAAACAACACTTGTGATTTTCAGACATTTAAGATAAATACCATAGCAGAGGACACCAGTTGTCTTTCAAGATTTTAGGTATGTGCTTACCAAGCAATTCAGATAAAAATGCTACTCCTCTCATGCACAATGCATATGGATTTCTAAAGCTATGTTTATTCAGTAGTTTGTCTTGTTCTTACAAGAAAAAATCAAGAATGTTAGAAAAATGGATCCAAGTGTCCACAGTGAGTCCAGAGGTGAAATCATACCGCTGCTACTGGACCTTGCAGCAGTACATAGCTTTAACAGAACTTCATCCTGTCACCTTTACACAGAAACTTCAGATGCAGTCCCAGATATAAGCACAAACCAACCAGCTTTTGATCTGCTTTCTGCTCTTTATGAGCTATAGGATTGTGCAGTTAATCTAGTTCTGATAATACAGAGGAGCTGAAGATTTCTTCTGCTGACACCTTGTTCCAGGCGATGGGCTGTTTTTGGGGACAAGAAATGGAGTGGTTAGGCTCAGTGTGACTGCAGATGCTTGGCTTTAATTCCCTGTTTCTCTGCTGTTTATCACCTGACTCATTTCTTTCCAGATCCCTAAAAATATTTATGAATCCTCCTTCCCATTAAAGCAAATTTTGTTTAACTTTCTGAGATCTTAAAGATAAAACTTGTTTTAACTTTCCATCTGCTAAATATGAATAATAGTAGTATATTGTACTGCTCTAGCTGCTAACACGTGAAAAGAACACAAAATTAAGAGGTGCTTAAAATCATATAAGTTCCTGAAATTGAAAGATAGATGTGAGAAAAGAATATAGCCTAGGTATGAGTCACATCTTTTGAAGATTTTTCTGCTTGTTGCTTGTGACAGAAACACGTACTTTAGGATGCTTTCATTTTGATTGTGTATCTAGTGAATAGTTGAATGACTCTTATACTTTCATTGCAACACCAAAGATAAAGTCACAGGAAAGCAATTTAGATAAAACTGTCCTTGCAACACAAGCAAACCTTTCACCTTTCCTAATTGCAGACTCTGACAATTCATTTGTAGTTCTAGATTCTTTGATTGCTGTGGCAAAAAGCCTTCCCACCTCTACATGTTTTCAAAACAGCTTTTGCTTGTGCCCTTTCAGCTTTAATTTGGTCTCAAGGAAAATAGTCACAGAAGTTAAAAAAAAAGGGATAAGAATAGCGTTAGATATTTGTGTGTTGGTCTTCTGCTGAAAAAGTGAGTATGAGAAATAAATATACAAAGGATCTTGTACGGCCTTTGCTGGCATGAGTTGGGTTGTCTGTCCAGGGATAATGTACCTAAGGGAAAACATACACCTGAATTATTAAGGCACTACAGCAATTTAGGGAAAGGCATACTGACTCCTGACACTGTAGCAGCTGCTGTTCAGCATGGTCTGAAGCCAAGGTACCAGTCTAGCATTTATGAATCTGTAGTGGAACTTCTCCTTGATGATGTGGAAATGAAATGGATTTCTATAGACTCTATGGTGTAAATAGATCATATCTTTCTTGTGATTTCCGATACAGAAAGAGAGAGAGAATCTAGGGCAGTGCAAAAGGTTTGAATAGAGCCGAAAATTTTGCTAAAGTGAGGCTCTTTAACTTTTAAAGTGTACTGAAAGAAAACTGAGTAAAAGAGAAAAAAAGAATGAACCACAAGAAAAGAAAAAGGGCGATGGAACACTGGAAGGGAATACCCAGAAGGTTGTGGAGTATCCTTCTCTGGAGACATTCAGAACTTACCTGGATGAGTTCCTATGTGACCTACTCTAGGAGGTCCTGCTCTGGCACGGGAATTGGACTGGATGATCTTTCGAGGTCCTTTCTAACCGTGAAGATTCTGTGATTCGGTGAAAGTTTAGTCATGATGATGACTTTTGGTGTATTGACCATTTCTAGGACCTTCAAAGCAATCGCCAGGCAAGTCCTTTCTCCAGGTAAAAATGAAATTACTTTCTCCCAGCCCTTTAGATATATTTTAAATGTTATGTAAAGAACACGTGCATCTGACTTTAGCTTGTTAGTATGCAATTAAAAATAAGGTGATTAGGCAAAAGAAAACTCAGATCCTGCCATAATACTACTAAATATTTTAAATAATGGGATAAGAATGGGTTCAACAATCTATCCTTAAAAGTTGCTTTGGAAATGCAAACCAAATGCAAGGGTAGTAAATTGAATTAGGGTCATGCAGCTGTGATACAGAGGCATAGCATGTGAGACAGGTTGGTCCTAACACTGGTTCAATCTTGAAGACCTGGAAAAGCTTTTTCAAACTGTTTCTGCCCTTGCTCTCCCACCCTTGTCTTTATTGTACCTTTATGCAGAATCTTGACATCAGTCTAAGGGCAACAGATGTATAAAAGCTATAATTCAGATGGGCAATGTTACACAGGTGTCCTTGGTGACTCCTGCTCACCTTTCCTTTTTCTTGTAATATTAATCTCAGAGATGACTTTGAAACCACATCTTTTTTTAATTTTAAGTTACTGTAATAAATTTAATGTTCACAGAAGATGCTAGATTGGCAGCCCGGGAGAATAAAATTTTTCACAAAGCAGGCAATTATAGTTTAGTAGGGATCAATCTTGTAATTACCATACTCTTGACTTTGAGGACTTCTGTTAGTGAGACTTCTGACTGAATGGCACAACTAGAAGCCAGTCATCATGCATGTCCTCACATGAAAAAAAAATCAGTACCACACTTAAAGATGTGTCAAAGCCAAAATACTTGTCTGTCAACTGCAAACAGAGTATGTGGCACAGCCAGTGCCAAAACACAAAGCCAGTAGCAGCTACGTGGAGCTAATGCCCTTGACCTGGATAAGAGCAGTCCAAGAGCAATTTTACCTTAAAATGGGCTAAAATGCCTACAGACAGGTGAAATTGTAGATTGAATCCCAAAGTTGCCTGGGGATCCTGGATGTGCTAAAACCTTCCCATGGCTGCACTTATCTTTTCATTTCACTGATAGCAAAAGAAGGAGTACTCTGAGACCATCTGAGGCCTCTCTTAACATTTGCTGGGGCATTTTTAACACAATTATTCTTTTCCTAGCTGGTAAAGCTGTTTCAAGGAAGAGATTAAAGCACAGCAGACTCTCACAGTGGCTCTACCTCACTTGAAAAAAATGGCCCTGGGTGGCCCATGCCTATATCTCGTCTCACCTTGATGCTGAAGGAGACTGAGAGAAGAGCTCATATTATGTTCTGGAATCATTGACATTGTTTTCACATGAGCTGCTAATAAGAATTTATGATGTTGTAAATGGAAATTATTTCTGCAAGTGCTGCTTCTTAGAGAGTTTCTGGTATATGTGTATCTTTGGCTTTTTTATTTTTAGCATTTTCTTTTAAGCCTTTGGGACTTCTCCGATTTCATTTACGTAGGTGTAAGGTCAAACTTACTTCCCAGTAAATTACTGCATTGAATTCAAATGTATATTTGCATAATATGATGCAGTGCAGCTTATGTCTTTGTTCTGTTTATGGAATTATCTGGAGAATATAGAATGCAAAATTAAATTAGAACCCGAATCACAGTTTCCATCACACAACCTGAGCTCAGCCTTCTTCAGCACATATTTTTTCACAAGTGTTTGTTCAGTGTTACATCAAGAGGTATATCTATGCATTACTCACTTACAGTATGCATCTTGCAACAGCCATCTGCTCAAATTCCCTTTCCTTTTCAGTGTAGCCAATCTGAGTCTAAAATATTGATAAACAATCTCTGTTTCTAAATTAAGACTAAAAGAGTAAATGGGAATGAATGTAAGCAATAAACTTCCCAGACGTTCACAGTGCACATGCTCCTGCTAATACCAAAGTGATAAGAAACATTAAAATCTGCCATGTGTATCCATTTTTCAAGCTATAAGAAGGATAGATAAAAAGTCTAGCATAGAACTTGACAGAAAGATACTCTGAAACTCTGTATCTACAGTTTAATCACCATGTGTAGAGGTCATTTGTACAGCTGTAAATAAAACATCCTGCGTTGTGTTAGTCACCTCCAAGTGTGTTACTGAAGATACTATTTCCAAGGGTAAAGTGAAAATTGTTTTGCTTATTTTTGTAGTTGAAGAACCACTTCTAAATAGCTCCCATCCAATGCACCCACCACTAGAAGATGCCCTCTTTGGTGAAAATGGAGAGGGTTCAGAAAAAGAGAGTCTACTTTTTGTCTATACTTCATTATCATGTCTCTAGTTCACCTAACAAAAAGGGTGGAGCTTTGTGAACTGATGGACCGAAAGTCCACCCATGATGCAGCAGAAGCATTAACATGTCATAGCAAGTGTTAAAGTATCTTGTTCAGACACACCAAACACTAAGCACAGCAGTAAGGGGCTAAGGAAGAGCTAGAGAAACCTGTGCATGGTTTAAGGTGAATACTCAAAGCAGTCAGCCAGAAAGAACTCCATGTCTCTGAACATGTTCATATTGGTACTCAAGGTGGATGCTTTGAAGCTACTTGAGCAGTTGAAGTTGTATCTTTGGCTTCAGGGTAGGCATATGCAGAGGGAACAGCTCTAACCTCGTGTATCTCACTGTTTTAAAGTAGACATATGGTAGAAAAAGAACAAGAAGCAGTTCTTAGAGGTGGACTAATTTACCCATCTATTTTATAGCATTTGTTGAAATTTCATACACAGTCCTCCTGGGTGCATATACTAGGTTGACTTTACACACAAACATTTCAACTGACAGCTGTCATATGTTGGGGAGTGGGATGAGTACCCCAGTGTCAATGAGTGGCCCAAAGGATGCTGTGTACCTCATGAAATCCTTACCTCTCTTGCTTTATGTCAGGAGGAAGCTAGTCTGCTAGACTCCCTAGTCTGCTGCTGAAAGCAGGGCTGGTGTGTGCTCCCTTGAGAGCTCAACAATGCGTGGGACACCACGAACTATAAGACAGCGAAATGAGCTATGAGAAAAATAAGGCTGAGAGGATAGGACCAGAGCATTAATCTAAATCTTCAAGGATGGATGAGAATGCAGTGGGAGGACTCTATCTCCAAATCTTTTTTTGATAAACCTGTGCTTACAAGATAATAAACATCCATTTTCATACTACTACATTGGCTCAACAGAATGATTTTGGAATTTTTGCTACCTTACCTCTTAAAAATCCACAAGTCGACAGGTTCTGCAGCTTCCAGAAAAACCTTTTAGTGTGAATGATATCTTTGATAAAGTATGTCAGAAACAGTATGGACTTTTCTACAGTTATTGTCTTGTATATAGACAGTGATGCTGAAAGAACATAGATGCACTCAAAGTAAATTAAGAGATGATGTGTTGGAGCGATGACTGCTGAGGAGAGCACCTGCCATCACAGCCACGGCAATAAAAAGATTTGTAAAGCCATTTTATTCCCTGCTTCAAAAAATTTCAGCTGCCTTGTCTCCTTGTGCTGTGATTTCCAGATTCCCACAGGCAGCTCCCCAACCTTCCCACAGCTGTCCAGACCAGCTGCTGTTTCTCTCCAGTACAACAGGAATCAGCCCATCTCTTGTTCATCTGCTGTTTGGTGTTAAATTAGTAGAAACCTTGTTTCCAGTGTCTGTTTAACAATCACTTCCAGCTCCTTCCTGTTTTGAGCAAGCCCCTCTCCCAAGCCCATGGCTAGACAGTGCTGTCATTCTGGTTTAGGTGATTTTATCATCTCTCTCATCTCTGCCTCACTTTCTTTGCTTTTTATGTGTTCAGATACACAAGGATATCCAATGTATTGAGTATTCTGACTTTCAGGGAAGATAATTAAAGTCCCAACCCTAATGTTACTTTAATATTTGCTGTTGTAATTTGATTTTTATGTATCTAGTTTTCTCCGTCAAAATGCCAACATTTGATGTAATTTAAACACAGTAGTGTCTGATGTTTAGATTATCAAATAACTGCAGCCTCTTAAATGCTACAATTTCACATAATGACGAGAAATACTTTGATACTTGACTCCTACAAACAGTATTTCATAACTGTGAAGAGAGGGAATTGCATCTTTTTACTACAAATTAAGATATGAAGCAAATCTAAGAACAAACAAGATATATTTTTTGTCCAGTCATAAGTTTTACTTTTAGTTGGAGATCTCAAAACACTACTTCGAGATTGATGCTGTATAACGAGTGTTGATGTGAGATCCTTGTGCATTGTGTAATGTTATGGAGATAGAAATGTAGTTTTGATATCTTATTTCCAGTGAAAAACCTAATTGGAAATGGTGAAATGTATCTATAGCATTTTTGCTTACTGCCTGACTGTAGAATTTGTCTTTTTTAAAAAATGCTGTCTCAGCATATTCCTGGCTAATAAGGGTAGGTGTTTTACATCATTTTAGCAAAGTGGAACATTGGAATTATATGACTGAAAATCTATATTCCCATTTTTCATTTTCATTATTACTCTCTCATAATTAAGCAATAAATATAAGCTATGCTGATCTGTTTGATCATGGCAAGCTTTCTTGCATACTGCCAAGAATGAGAGAGTAGATGGAAAAAGATTCCAGCTACTCTTGGAAGAACACAAAATTAATCTTCCAGAATGTTGCCTGCTTATCTTAAACTTGTTCTGAGTTTCCCATGTCCTTTGTGGAACTGGTGTCACATTGTTGGGTAGTTTAAGAGTTAATGTAGGATCTACATTTTTCCAGTCAGTGTAGTATTGGCTTGAAGATGTTCCAGTAATGAGGAACAGCAAAGACAAAGACTTGAAGTGCTGCTTCTCACTAGGGTGAAAACATCATTGATTTGCCAAGCTTCCTCAAAAATATTACAATCGTAGAATGATAGAATCATTTTGGTTGGAAAAAACCTTTAAGATCATCAAGTCCAAACACTAACCTAACACTACCAAGCCCACCATTAAATCATGTCACTCAGCACCTCACCTATGCATCTTTTAGATATCTCCACGGATGGACACTCCACCACCTCCCTGGGCAGCCTGTTACAGTGTCTTCCAAAACTTAAGCAAATTGAATGAGGTTAAACAAAGCCTTGAGAATAAGCCAGGAAGGTGCCAATTACTGTTCATTCCAACAGGAATGTTGTTGGGTCAACAGCACACTTGAACCAGTCATTCTGTCCTTTACTTTGTGTGACCTAGCACTTGTGTGAGGTCTTGGAAGATGATGAGGCTGTGTCCTCACTTGGAGATGTGGGACAGAGCTGAGAACAGTATAGGTAGGAGCTAAAGTGACAGGATTGGATGTCTTTTTGTGTATATTGTGCAGACCCTGGGTGAACTGTGCAGGAAAGAGAGTTGAAGGGGAGAAAGAAGGTTGAATGGAAGCAGAGAGCAAGACACAGGTAAAACTGGGATTAGGGAAGTGAAGCTCCTAGGGTGACAGAAATAAGTGTGATCATTATCTTGGAACAGTTGTTCTTGTTGTTTGGGTAATGCAGCATATCTGTTCTCAGGTTTTCTAAATGTGATCTTGATAGTCCCTGTTGCCATCTTTCATCCCTGTTTTCGTTTTTTTTTGGCAGCTGCCTGTATGTATGTCACTGTCTTGAAAGAAGTCAAGGACATTGTTTTGGTTTTTGCTGTCACCACAGTTTACTTATATAAAACTTTGTAAAATTTCTAGTCTCAAGCATGCAATTGTTTTAAGATGGAAATGTATTTGGGGTATGTGACCCTCCCCAAAAAAAGAAAAAGTGATTTCCCCCAATCCATGTGTCTGTTAAATTCTCTGATAGAGATGAACATAGTTCTTTATCATTTTTGAGGGCAGACTGCCTCTGCCTTCAGTTTCAGCATCACTGCAGTGAAGAGAAGATGTGATACCATCCAGTTCTGTTGATTATGCAAATTCTGTGGCTGTTTAATGAGCACATTTTCAGGTATTGTTTTAAGGAACAGAGAAGAACATGTATATGCTTTTCCTCCTGCCTATAGTTTCTTGAAATTTGGTAAAACAGCACAAAATAATGTGAGCAGAGCTTTTTATTCTGCAGGAAGAGAGGAAGAAAAGGAAGTAATAAAAATAGTGATCCAAACCATGAAATATCTGACTTCATTGTTTAACAGAGATTGTATGAGTCAGAAGGAGCCATAATTCTGTAAGCAGATGCAGTGATTTCTGTTATGCAGAGAACTAATGAGGACTGGTGAGTCTGGCTTGGTTAGAACAACAACACTGCAGTGCAACACGCTGTGCTGAGTACTCTGAAAGTAAAAAGCAATGATCTGGAGTTTCAGTAAAATTTTTATCTCCAAGATAATATTTGGCAAATTGTTTCACTTCACATTGCATCTGTTTCACCATCTGAGACACACAGGATAATAAAAAAAGCATATTGAAGACTACTGAGAAAAGATAGGTACCAACATTATTTATCATATTAAATGTACATTCCATGCAATATTGTTCAATATTATGGATGTAAATTGTTGTCAAAGCTGCATAAGGCCTTTGCACCTCCTACACAGAACCTCTATTCCAATGTGCTGCTCATCATCATTAGGACTGGGAGACAAATCTTCTCATCTCTCTTCATATAAAAGGTCTGCTACCATGTTATAGTATTACAGTCAGACTTCTATGCTTATTCTTACCTGTTTCATGTTTTTATTTTTTGGTTTTCCATTACTGTCGTGGTTCCTCTATTTCATAATAATTATTTTGTCATAACTAGGTAATGTACAGATAGCTGTCTCTAAGCATCTTAAATTTGAATTTATGTGGTAAAGACCCACTCATATTTCACTGTGTGGGTAAAGGAGCCTCTCAAAAGCTTCATGTCTCTTCTCTGAAAAGTTCTAGATATAATTTTTTGGCTTGTGTTTTGATTAGTAGGATTCAGATACACATTTCTAATTGTATCTTTATTCCTTCTGTCTATTTATAAGGAAGTACCTTTTTTTTTTTTCCAGACTAACTTACTTTTGGCTTTCAAATTCATTTGCTAAAATTTAAAGGTCTGTGATCTTTCAGACTGTCAAATTGCTTTTATTGAAACTTCCAAATTGGACTAGCTACTCTCCTGATTATCACAACATTTCTAATAAGTCTGGCAGTAACTGAATTAATTCTGTGGTCTTGCCAGTAAAGAAGATGGATTTAAAAGTGTTGTTTTTTAGACCTGTTATGGGATGTTTCCCACAGTCTTTTACAGATGAAAATAATTAAGAATAATGAAAATAATGTGCTCAAAGTACCAGGGCATACAGTGACTGTACTAATTTGGTGAAGGACACACTTATGGTGTGTCCTGGTGCATCTGGTCAGACATAAAAAAACCAAACAAGCTCAAGCCTTTCTTTGTGGGGCGAAAAAAATCACTAAATCTGCATTTATTTTTCTGAAATGGTGGAAATGACTTAGTTTATGCACAGTGTTCCTACAAGGTGTGTATGTAAGGGTTTGCAGTTATTAGATCTAAATTTTATCTTCTTGGTATAAACATAAATCTATTCTCTCTCACACAACAAAGCATACTTTATTTAAACTTCTGGCATTGGCCAATTGGCATTCCCTCAGGAGACAAAAATAATTCCAGTCTTGCACAGAACATTATAAAGTGTTGGTTTCCCTAGAGACTCTGCCTACCATGAAGTAGTAGTAGAAGTGTGTTTATTAAGCAGCGTGTTGTGCAGAATATCATGTCTGCATCGTAAACCATCTGATTAATGGGATGTGAGGTCGTGGGTACAGGTTCCTAAATTGTTGTGTTGCTCCACTAAGCATTGTAATACATAGAGAATTGGGACAGCAGCAAGGTAATTGTTTTTTTGGGATGTTGTGACTTTCCCAGAAATTTCATCTTCATCCTAGTTCACTATCCAAAATACAGAACTCAATATGATTCCATGAAATATTTAAGTCTTAGCAAATTCACTGTCTTCTGATGAAAAGCTCTTTGAACTGAAACGCTCATGAAATACTCCAAATGTCATGGTTCCTGACATCACATTTGCTGGTAGGGCCAAAAGCACTTGCCAAAATACATGATTTGTTTGTAGACAACTGAAATTAAAGAAGGTGGTGATTCCCTGGGGTGATTTTTCACTCTCCAACATTTTTTTATTGCTCTTGAAAATCTCCTGGGAGATTTGAATCACTCTCTCTTCCTCTCTGGATGTGATAATTTTCAAGTCCCTTTTCATCAGATCTGGGACAAAGTTACTGACAGCAATGCTTTGTCTTTCAGCCTTACATACATAATGAATGTAATACATTGGGCACATATCGAATCAGATACTACATTTTCAAGTATTTAGTCTGATACTTATGCTCATTCTTTTTTATTTATTACCTTGTAACCTTCTTAAAAGCAACTGAAAACCATTCCTGATGCTTAATTTGGAAAATACAGAGGCCACTCCAAAGGAGCAGACTTTTAATTGCACTACTGAAATGTCAGACAGCAGTTGGAGATTCTCATTTCCAGCCTTTCATTTAGCACGACATTGCTTGGGTTGTTCAGATTGATGAGATAACAGTTTGAGACAATGAGAGTTTCATTATAGTCCCATTTTACTTTGTATCTCCTGTTTATTTGAAAGGTGGTTGAAACCTCACGCAGCACTTATCATATATGCAGAAATTCATTCTTTTATTCTGCATTTAGAACATCCCATCATTGCATTGCATAATTTTACATGCTGTGCTGTAGATTTTGGGTTTGTACTGTGCTACCATAGCTGAGTTAAAGCATAAGATATTGCTCAATTTCCTCCATATCTATTATCTGAACTGTAAACTTACAAGCCTCACCCCTGTGGTAGCTGTGGAAACTGTTGAATTTGCAGTTTGGATATGATTCCGCTGCCTTATTTACTATAGCTTCCCAAATCAAATGATCCCATTGATTCTGTGTCCCAGGTGGAACTTGTAACAAAGTCTTTGCATTCAATCAAAGAAATTACAGATATTTTGCAAAATCAGTTATGCAGAAGTAATGTTCTGATAAAAGAAGGCTTTGACCAAGTTCAAAGATCTGGAAGAGGCAAAAGAGGGAAAGACCCTTAAATAAAGTGTTCATTGTTACTGTCTTTTGTTCAGTGACAAAGGGTGTACTGCTGCATCTTTTCAACCACCTGTAAAATAAGCTACAAGTTTGCAGAGACTTTGGATAGAGTCTCTGTAGAGAGGATTTTTTTATGTTGGGATAATTTGTGACTATCAGAAGATTGATGTTGAATCTGTGGAAGAGACAATGCCCCTAGATAAATGTGCATGGTGAGGAAGTAGAGGGAATTAATCTAAAACCACTTTTTAGGACTCAAGAGGAAGATAGGAGAAGGAACAGCCTTTAAGCTGTTTTTGGGGTCTGCAGTCTCATAATGATTCTGTTTATGCAGCTTTTACTTTGAAAACAAACCAAAGTAGTCTTTTTGTGTCTACTGAGAAATGTACTCACAGTGTTCCTCATACGCTTTGAATATAACAAGCATAAAATGGCTTCCTTAAGGATGTTTTCTCCCACTTCTGTGACATGAAGTATTGCTAAAGTACCACTGGATATTTTTTGTTTCTCCACCTAACTTGGCTTTGAATTCACCTGATCACAGAAACTCTACAGCTCTTGCTGCTGTTTCAGCATGAAGTCAGGCTTGCTTAGACAGAAATAAGGTCAGAAAAATGTAAATGAAATGCTTTATTCTTGTGAGCATTTGTCTATTTGTCAACACACACACAGACCTGACTGATGTGGTGCCACTGCAATGTAGGTCATGCCCTTAGGTAAGTTCTTTTTGGAAACTTGATAAATTCTATCTTTTCCTCCCACCTCATAAATATCCCTTCAGTGAACTCTCTTGAGGACTCCAATACTTGATTTTGGGTTCTCAGAGGCATCATATACCAAGGAGTAGAATTCAATCTTTAGCTATCATCTGGACTATGGACAAGGAGAAAATAAATGGGTAATAAGAAAAATAACCACTTCCTATTCCTTCACTGAGAAAGATAAACCACAGCATAGAAGAACCTATTTCTCTCCCTTATATAAAAGGGAAATGTTTAAATGGAGCTATTTGCTCTGCTAATAGCTAAATTAGGTGTTTGCACCTTACTCTTTCACCAGCTCTTATCCTTCTTCATTAATAGCCTCCTGATTTGTAATTAGATAATGCCTGGCTACAATTTCCAAGTTTCTCAATGTTATCTCCTATTGTCTCTTTTTTATCATTATCAAGTTTTTTATCAGAAGGTACACCATTTTCATGTAGAAATTCCCTGTGTAACAGGGAAGGGTACAAGACATAAAATACATTGGATAGTCCATTATTTGTAGAGAACTAGTGTGGTTTAATTCTCTTCATCACCAAAAAACCAATTTTCTTAAATTAATGTATTTTCTGAGTCTTCAGTGTCTAAGACCTTAAAGGCACAGAACAAGAAAAAGCAGTGAAAGCAGCCACTGTGAAAATGAGTCTGGAGCTACAGTTACACTTGAGATTGCAGGTCTTTAGTGCAAGTTCCCTATTTCATGGCCCAGATAGGATAGTTTAATACAAAACTGTTATTGGGAGTTTTGAAAATGAATGGCCCAAGGCAACTGTCAGGAAATTCCAACCCCACCATAAGAGTTCTATGTGTTCTTATAGCTCTGCAGTTTTTCAGTAGCCCCCAAAAGATTTTTGCATGCATAAGAACTTCAGGCCTGTGGAGGTTGGTTTAAACCCTGGATCCAATTGCAGAGTTGGAAGGGCCTGGAGCCATGAAATGAACAGGAATGAAATTCTGTCTTTTCAATTTGTTGTTTAACACTTGCAAGCAACGTCTTTAAGGATTTCAGCCTTGTGCAGTGACTCACAGTCACCTCTGCAGCTACTTCAGTGTGATCTTTCATGTAGGAGATGATTCAGCTGGTAAAATTACCTTACTTTGAAATTAGTTTGGTACTTAGCATTTAATATTCTTCTCTTTTGCTCTGCAATTAGCTTTTACTAATGCAATTTAATCTATTTGTAACATTTCTTGAAATTCATAGTAGACATGATTTGAAATGAAGTGAAATCTCTTGAACTTTTCCGTATGTTAATCTGAAATGCCAACAGGGCACCAACTGCTGTGAAAATTAATGAATGAGCTACACCAGACTGTCTTTCATTTCATTTGAATGACTTCACACTTAGACAGCATATGTGACAACCAAACTATTCTCCAACACTGCAGACGATGCTGCAGTGAAAAGAATTTTGCTCCTTGTGTGGCTGCATGGGCAGACTGTGGGTCCCGATTTCTTTACATGCACGTTATGGAACCCAGCTCACAGGGGAGGCAACTCCCGTCATGTAGATGTTCTTTATTTTGAAGAAACTTTTTTTAAAGTGTGTGAAACATTATTAAAGTAAAAAGTTATACCACTGAGGTACCATTTTTCCTCAACAGTGCTTTGCTACTAATTTTAAGAAATCTCAGACACAACAATCAGCTTTCTTAAGAGAGGAGCCAATTTTGTCTGTGTTACTTCTTAGCTATTAAGCTGCAAAAAGTGTATAATACTACAGTAGATCTGAGCTAGATCAGCTTACACCATACACAAAATTTAGTTCAAAGGTAAAGATTGTACTTTTTCCTTGTCCTGGAAAGCTGGAGAAATGGTTGGTTTTAATGGTTTAAGCAGACCTTCTGTGCAACAAAACAAATTCCAGGTGAGAATAAGTTAGAATTTGACTTCTTAGAAATGCTTATGAGCCAAAAGAAAACAAGTCTTTGCAGATAAATTGTTTTCTCTGTTTTTCTAATTGCAGAATCTGAACTGGTTTAGCATGGCAATCAAAAATGCTGTATTGAGTGCTTAGGCAACAGCTCTGCTGTCATTCTCTGCTAAAATTCACTTTGCAGTCCTGGAATTTGACTTCTTTTTTTTTTTTTTTCTTTTAGACAGCACAGTATGTACTTGATAGTGTTTGTACTGACAAAGTTTTAAAATCTATTTAAGCACATGCTTATATTCCACTACAGTCTTGATACCAACATATACACAAGCTTAGGTGGTTCTGCTCTGCCAGGGAGATTGGACTAGATGATCTTTCAAGTTCCCTTACAAACCTTAAGATTCTATGATACTATGATAAGTGTTTTCTGGGGTTGGCTTGTTGACTCAAGTGGGAAATATGGTTCTTCGGTTTTAGTTGGAAGTAGTAAATTTACTTTTTTGTTTCATAGTCTGGAGTCTCTAACAACAAATGAAAAAAAAATCAAATTGTGTGATCAGTAACACTGAGACACAACATTCATTCCTAGATAAATGATCAATTCAGCAATTTTACTTACACCCAGATTAAAGAACTGGCACCAAAACCAGTAAATTCTTTTTTTTTTTACATTCTGCATTGCAGTAATATAATGAAAAGACTAATTAGATTTGGACTTGGAAAAACGCCACTGCTGTGCTTCAAAAATTGAAACATTGACTAAACTGTGAAATATAAGTATGGGGCAGATGTATTCTGACTCTTATAATGAAAAGGATTCACAATTTCTTCTCTGACTTAGGCTTGATATTTAATGAGCATAATGAAAATGTTGTGTGAATAGACACAAGCTGCTACCTCTTGTTTAATAGAAACAAAATAATAGAATATTTAAAAGTATCTTTTAGAAATAGGACATGAAGAAGCTTGTCAACAGCGAGCACATGACAAAGTAAGAATTACTGGTAGACTCAGCTGAACATGGGACTCTTCTGCTCTGGTCAGGCTGGGGGAGATAGATTCATTTTGCATCACACAGGGCAGTCATCTCTCTAACTGTGCCTGTGCTGCATTCAAGGACAGGCAAGGTTGTCTTTTGTGTCATTTTTTATTGCTTTTCTGGATAAGTGGCATCCAGACTCTCTGCTTGTTGTCAGACACCAAAGTGGTTTCAGATATAATTTATGGGTATGATTTATACATCAAAACACATGTCAAATTGAATGCTTAAAAAGTAAATTTTGAAAGTCTGGAAAGGGATGTATAAATAGCACACATTATGATGTGACTTCAAGATTGTTTGCTTGCAGAGATTTTCAACTGGCATCTGACTTGCAGCTCCTAGAAGCAACAACTGTCTTGATTACTGCATAGTATAACATTGGTGTGCCTGAGTACAGCTATTAAAATTGCTGATAGAATCATAGAATGGTAGGGTTGAAAGCGATCTCTAGAAATCATCCAGTCCAACTCTCAGGGAGAGTGTGGAGTCTCCTCCTCTGGAGGTTTTCCAAAACCCACCTGGACACATTCCTGTGTGACCTGATCTAGGTGGACCTGCTTGAGCAAGGGATTGGACTGGATGATCCCTAGAATTCCCTTTCAACCCCTACCATTCTCTGATTCTGTATTGCTCTAGATATCAAAACTTGACTAAGAATTGCTTTGATGGCTTAAAATTGTTCCACTGTAGGGTATGTGGATTGTCAGTTCCCACATTATGTAATCATGAAATGGATCAATTAATAGATAATTAAATATCTTACAAAATTATGAATGAGATTTTATGAGAGATTCATAAAGAAAATTGTTAGGCCAAAAGTGGGAAGGGATTTAAATATTGTTTTAAATACTGTAAGTACTGTTTAGTACTCTCCAGTATCTATCTAAGAATAGTGTTTAACTGATAAACATTCCTAGTACACAATCAATATTTTAGTATAGTCTGTATTGAAATCTACTTAGGAGTATCCTGTATTATAAAAAAACTAAAAAAGCTCCTAAAAAGGGAATTTTCATCTCTTCAGTTTGTTGAGAGATGGGAGCTGCTGAGACAGTTCTGAGCAAACATGACATTTCCATCGGTATCATAGCACATTGTAAATAGGGAAATATCAACACTTCCTTTATTAACCTTGATGTTCAGGCAGTCACAGCTACTAGGATGAAATTTCATCCTCAACCAGTGCTTGTTGTTTAAGTTATCTTGGCTCACAAATATAGTTTAAGCTAGTTTATTTCCCAATTTAGAACTGCAGAAGACAAAAGAACAACAATAGGAAATATTAGATTTCTGGCTCCCCTACACACTGCTTTGTGCTTCTACTTTGAATTTATCAGCATGCTAGTTTATACAATGTTGTTTTCCATCTGTAACACATGATATTTTGCATGAGAAAAAGGGACTGTGGTGTTGCCTTTTATTCTGAGATAATCAGGATGCTCAGAAATGCTGTTAACTGTTTTTCATATTGATTGATTTATTAGGTCACATTCTCTGCTTTGTGTCTGTGCAAGACTTGTATGAACTCGAATAAGAGTAAAATAAACACCTCTGTTGTAAGAGAGAGAGAGAGACTGTCTCTTCATTTTAAATTATGAATCCATAAGACTGAAACAAGGAATTATTTTGGTCTTGCATAATATGAATAATGTATGTAGCACCATTATACACATCCTGCGTGTTGCAGAACCAGAATGTGCTGTTACGTTAATAAACATTCATAACACTCACCATAACCATTCTGAATGTTTTATTGCCAAAAGAAATTGTGATCCCAAGGACATTCAGAGATGTCAGTCTTATTACTGTATCCAATTATTAAAACTTTAACTCATAGCAGCATTATCCCTTCTCTCCGTTTGACATGGGCAATTAGTCAAAATCTCTGGGTCTTGTAGGTTGTTTCAGTTATGTTGCTGAGAGAGTTTGTTATTAATGCAATCTTATTTAATTAACAAAAATACAACCTCTCCCTTTTTTTTTTTTTTTTTTTCTGAACACAAGGAGACACACACATCCCTTGCAATTTTCAGCTTCTTTCAAACTGTACAGAACCCCAAATCTTAATTTCCTTTCTCTTCTCTCCTCAGTTTCCATCACTCCCACTCAAAAATGTTTGCTTTCAGACTAGTTTGTGGCTATGTCAATATTCAGGAAAGGGCAATGAAGCCCTGTGGTTGATTGTGTATCCCAGTTTCACCTTGTTCTCAGTGGTGCTCCTTCGATTTTTGCCTGAGAGCATCTGTGAAGGCTGAAAAATGCTGTGGGAGACTAGTAGAGGAGGTCTGGCCCAATGTGCTACCACATATTTAGCTTTGATAAATATGTGGTGGTTAGCTTGCTGATTTGCCTAATTACGGTTAAATGACTTTAAGGCTCTGTCTCACCCCTCACATGTAGAAAGTTGAGTGTGAAGAAAATTCAGGTGAGTTTGAAACTGAAAGTAAATGAAGATGAGATGGAAAGGAACTATACTGTCAACAGTCCTGTTGATAACAATAGAGACTGTGGGTAAAAAAAAAAAAGAAATCTGTCTTTTATTTGCTTTGATAATTAAGGGAAATAGAATAATCTACACTAGAAGAGGTTGCAGGCTTTCTCTTTAAAACAAGTAATGTTTATGACCTTTTACTAAACTGGTCAAAATAATCTGTAATTGCTTATTTCAGAAGACCCATCTCCTTTTCTTTTGGGTTTTATTTTGTTTCTATTTTAAAGCTGTGGGCAAGCTAAGGAAGATAGGCAGCAAAGTTTATAAGTGAACCTATTTACTACATTCACAGAGGTGAAACTGTCAACAGTGGGTTTTTCAAAGTTGCACTCATTATTTTCCTTGGTGAAAAAAACACAAATAATTAACTACATAGTTATTGTAACAACTTGTTAATAATTTTGTTTGTTTTAAACCATTAGTTCTGGAACATTTATTGTTAGCTGTTTTAATTGTTACTTCATCAGGAAAGGGGTTGACATTAAAGGGCCATTTGTGTTGATTCAAAGGTTAGTTTAGAAGATAAATCTCTCTAGTTTGATAAGAAGTGGAAAAGGAGACTTTTACCCTTTTCAGTGTCGAAAATGTAAATTTTTCTTTCATTCCATTGCTTCAGAAATTATTTCATGAAACTTTAATTTTTAAAGACAAACTGTGACATTTGATCATTTGCTCTGACATTGTGTAACAGAGACCATGGAATTTTATCTTATGTTGAACCTGTTAACTTCAGCTCCACCAAAGTATATATTCTACAAAAGCCTTGATTTGAAGCCAACAAAACATAACAAATTCAGTGCTTTTTATGGTAACATGTTCCAGAAATTAATCATCCCTATAAATACAAATGCATGCCTTGTTTCTTAGTCTTATTTGTGCTCATTCCCAGACTGCTAAACAAACAGTTCTTTGCATTCTTCTTCTACACATCTCTGATAGATTCGTTTTGTACCAGAGTTCTTCTGAAACAGTGTTTGCTTGGAGGACTGCTGAGATTGCAGTACAAGTGACAGTGAGGGATAACTGACGGTTAAGCAGTAATTTGTTTTACAGTTATGTGTAATTGTTTACCAAGCTGCCTGTCACCCTTGAAGGGCAATGTCATTAACTGCAGCATAGATACAAATCCTGACCAAGTTTTAGGCAGAAAGCTCATCTTGACGTGACATTATGAACACACTCTGAGATGAAATAGCAACAGAAGGAAGTACCAAATGCAAAAAAAAAAAAAAAAAAGGCAACCAGACTATTACTTTTCTCAGTTTCTCTAGACATAGTTTCCTATGTAAAAACCTAGAGCTCTGCCACCATTGTCCGACGTGTAAGAGCAGCACAGGTGTAACACTGACTTTTCTTCTTTCTGCACTGGTTAATTTCATTCTTCCATTCATTCCTTAGTTCACTCTTTTGCTTTCCTTTGGGATCCATGAACTGTTATCAAAAGTGTGTCCCCTCACCATTGTATTTGTTTTCCATTTGACTTCCATTAGTGACTATAACAGTCTTTATTGCCTTCCTAAATGCATGAGGTTTTCAAAACCTGCCTGGACATGGATCAGAGCCACCTGATATAGATGGACCTGCTTTAGCAAGGGGATCGGACTATGTATGATCTTTAGAGGTCTCTTCCAACCCCTACCATTCTATGATTCTATGTTTTCCAAAAGTAATAATACATTTTTTTTCTTATACTGAATATCCTCTTAAGTTCTCCTCTTGTTTTTCTTTTTCTTCCCTTGAATGAAATTTTATCATGTTTTGGAGTCTCATTAGAATGTCAGACTTCAGAGGAAATACAGGTCTTTAGAGCGTTGTATTTTTTGTTTAGAGTGTTTTTGGGGAGAGGATTTCAAAAAGAGAAACCACAGTAAAAGTCACTAATGTACTCAGGTCAGTTATTGTTTGTTAAGTCTCTAAGACCACGTGTATTCCTGGCACATGACTTGTTAAAACTTTCACTTCCAGTGATGTTACTTTTATCTTTAATGTTTAATGTTTTTCTGCTTTCAGTCCTTAAAGCAAAGAAATTGAAACTTGTTCAATTCCACCTTTGCTCACAGCCTGTCTATTGTGGTTGCTGTTGAGTGTTATCATAGGCTTGTATACCATTTCCCCTGTGATTTTTGTTCCATGCTGCTTCTTAGAAATAAAAAATAACAAGGTTCTAATTAGAAAAATAAATGTAATCCTCTCTGCAAACTGAGTTTTTCTATTCAGGAAATAATACTTTCCTTCCTTCTCCTCTGTGACTGGTTCTTTCCTCTTCCTTTTTCCTTCTGATTATGATGTTTTGTTAAATATTTGTGTTTCTATTTTACTAACATCTTAGAGCCATTAATTATGGAAATGAACGAGTGGTTAGGCCAGTATCTAGCTGGTGATGTCAAAAATACTCAGTTGGTTCACGGTCCTATTTCCAGTGAAAGACTATTTATTAGGAAACATGATATTTGCAGGCAAGTAAAAAAAAAAAAGATAAAAAAATGCATAATTTCCTGTATTCTGGCCCATCTTTAGGTCATTTTGTCCCGTATCACATATGGTAATTCACTCTGCTTATCCCCTTGTTCAAGGAAATGGTTGTTGAAAGATGATGCTGAGAGAAAGGATGGCCTGGTAGTTACTACTTGTAATGCAGAATCAGATTCCTTGTTTTCTAACCATAAAACTCCCAACAAGAAGCACAGGAGAGGTCATTGGTTTGCATTTTTCTTTCTTTCCAATATGGAATGGCTTTTCTTAAGAACTTCAAATATTTCTGTGTTCTCAGTATCTGTATCTCCCAGCAAGTTTCCTAACAACATACTCATCAGAGAAATAAAAGTTACTGGTGATGTGATGAGCAAAGAATTTACATCTACATTTACTGCAGTTGGTTGCAGTTCTAACTCTTGTTGAAATTGAAGGTTGGTATTTGTTTAAAGAGAACTAGTTCAGTAAGTTGCACTTAGAGGTTTACAGTATCTTATGGAGGTGCAAGAAGTCTTTTGCCGCATGTTCAAGTCTGATGCATACTTTTGAACAGTGACTGAAGTGAAAAAAATCCCAGAAAATGAGCTCAAAAAGAAAAGCACCCTACCAAGAATTATAGTAGAACTTAAAGGATATGAGGGCTTTGGACTGGTTGTCTTATTAGTATTGCCATAAGTGAGCTGAGCTCTTTTAGTCAAAAAGCCAGTAGGGCAGCATCTTAAAAGAAGAAATGTTGAATAACTGAAAAAATCTACTAGCAGGTTTCTTTGTTGGAGTGAAAATACTGTGTTCACTAATTAAAAAAGTTCTTTATCCATGTTGGGCTTGGCCTTAAAGGTAGCAGAGTTTACAGTATAGCCAATGATTTCCAAATTCTAGGAGACATAAATTTTGTTCCTTACTCATTGAACTGAATGTCAACCTCAGGCCATTCTTCTGGTCTTCACTTTGAAAGAATGCTAATTACTTTCTAATTGCAGCAAGCTGGCATCAAATCAACCTCTAATCAGGCAAAATTTCCATGCCTGTCAGACAATAAAAGACTTGTATGTTCATGAGCTCCTTTGATTCTGCCTAGAAGTTATACATTCAAATCTCCTTTAAAATATGATTTCCATTTGAGACGGAAAAAAGTTATCTATATTTTGTAAACCTTGCTAATTATATTTGGATAGAAGTTTCTAAACAAGACTAATTCCCTTTCTCATCAAATGAAGATCTCTGGAAAATGTTTGCTCTTTTAGGTTGATGTTTACTTGACAATGAAAAGAAGGCTGAGAAAAGAAATATATGAATCTAAAAAAATTAATTCAGATTTTTCATTCTTTTTATTGAAGTTCTTAAAAAGGGTAATAGAGGTGAGAAATCAAAATGGTACCCATACTAAGGTCAGGGTCCTATTATGCATACCTTGTATAAACATGAAGCAAAAAAAAATGTCCATTAAAAATGTCCAAAGCATTGACAACTCAAACAAGATGAATGCTACACATAGAAGGGAAGAATGTAAATCAGATGCCTTTTATCTAAAGTTTCTAAAGCAAAAACTGCCACTAGACATGGTGACTTCCAGTCAGAGAATACAGATTGGGACCTAAGATATCTCTTTGGTACTCATTCAGACCCATGTGGAGAAATTTGCAAACCTGGATTTACAACTCAAATACAGAAACTGTAGCATGGGTTTGCAGATTCATAGATTTTTCACTGTCCACCTCCATGAGGACAGAGGTCCATAGAGGACCCCTGGCACAACAGTGCTGCTGTGGAACATAAACCTCTCTCTGCCTTTTAGTTTCCCTGAATTTGTTCAGTTGTTGCCAGTCCTAAATTATCTTCCTTCCCAAAGCCTCTTTACTTGCTCCCTCTCTTTCTCTTTGTTCAGTATATGGAACATTTGGGAGAACACTTTGGAAGCATCACCATTGATTGTGTGCTTTATGTTAAGCTCTTTGTCTTCTTTCTTGCACATATCCAGAAAGGATTTTTTAGGTGTAAAAGGCTGCCTGGAGAGCCTACTCTTGTATCTTTGAGTAATTGCACTATTTAAAACCATGTGCAATGTGGAGCCATGCAGTGTGGTATAGTCCACAATTAACATCTGTTGGGTAGTTTATCCCTCTGGCGTGTTTCCAGTTTGTGCTGAGAGTGTGAGTACAGTGTAAGTCAAACAATTTGTCCAAGTTCTTCAACCAGCTAACGGAGGCTTATGGAACACTTGAGCAATTACACACATTTATGCAAAGGGTGTTAACAAGTGACTAGTTAAATAAGTGTTTTGTGGCTACTGCAGAACATCTCTGTAAATGCTTCCTAGTAGGTTTGTGTATTGAAATTACTGGACACTGGCATGTTTACATTTGTCAGAGTGCCTAGTTCATTAGCAGAAAAGAAAAATCAATACAGTGAGAGGAAAGGAAGGAGGAGAACTGCATAATAATAGCACAGATCCGACTGCTAATTTAAAACTGAGGGAGAATTTGCTGGTTTTAGTTTTCATTATATACTCAAATTTTATCTCGTACATTTTGCTCACTTTTGCATTCATTCTGCTTTACATAAAGCTCTCAGATGAATTTTTATGTCCACCTATGCCTGAAAAAAGAGCATATTTTAGTAGATAATATGTGCAATAACTATTAAGCATTCTGTAGAGAATTAGGAGTTGTCTCAATTGCTGTAGTAATCTTACTTTTAGCAATAACATCTTTGATAGTGGTCACAGAATAAGTTCCTGTAGCAATTTCTTTTTCTGGTTACTTCAAAGAGTTTGAAACTGAGTGTTTTAAAATAGTAGAGAGAAACAATAATTGTGCTGCAGAGCATCAGTTCAGTTACTAGAGTTACTGCATTAATTCAGTCCTTTAAAATGTTTACTGTGCTAATGTCTGTAATATCACTGGGACTAGGTGAAGTGTTCTGGAGGATTGCTGTAAAATATGGTGAGATACTTTCTTTAATGTTGTGTGATGTTTTTTTCCCTTAAGAGTAAGGAAACTTTCCTGTCTATGAAAAGGCAAAGGAATATTAACACAGCTATACAGTGTCACAATATGGCAATGAATATGTTTGTGTCATGAAGTGCTGTTAAAAGGATCAGATCTAAAACTATCTAACTTAGTTGCTCCATTCCCATTCACTTTGTGTAGAAGTTCATGTTTTGACACACTCAGACATATCAAGCAGTGACTTCAGCTGTATTTCAGAAATCCTGAAATGGCCACGCAGCTGCTCCCAAACACTACAGACATTGACTTATCAGGTACCTGATTCTCCAGTACTCCAGCAACTCAAAGATACACACAAACGCATGTTACTGCAGCAACAGAGCTCTACTTGACATGAAGTGAGGTAATCAGAAAACTTGTTCTTTGGAATAGGCTGCCCAGGGAGGGTGTGGAGGATCCTTCTCTGGAAGTTTCCAGACCCTCCTGGACACATTTCTGTGTGATCTGATCTAGGTGAACATGCTTTGGTGGGGGGGTTGAACTAGAGAATCTCTAAGGTCCCTTCTAACCCCTACCATTCTGTGATTCTGTGATTATGTCTGTTTAGTACGACCAGAAGCATCACTTTGGAGCTTTCAACACATGGGCAGAGGGAAGAGAGGCTCAATTTATTGCTGGCAGGTCTGGCAGTCAGGTGGGATAAGGCATGCTCTGTCTCAAATCCCTGCTCCAGGCCTTGGACACACAGGAAAGCTGGAGACCATGTGCTGCTTTCCACTGCCCTCTAAAAGGGCAATGCAATGACAGTAATTACAGACATCCTCAGGGTGATCATAAAGGCCTTATCTGAAATTTATTGTTCTCAGTGACTTTGATTGGCTTTGAACTGGGTCCTTGGAGAGGTAATTTACATTTGGGCAGAAATAGAGACTTAGAGCTTCACATGGGTAGCTTTAAAGGATTTTAAATAGATAATTTTCCTGGCCTAATCCTTTGATTATCTCTCCCTCTTTGCAGATTTTCACTCACTTTTCATCAAATGAGTTACACATCTTTTTCTTTGAGGCTTTCCAAGGCTACCTTCAGATTACCAATGATTTCTGATTTACTATTGCTTTTTATCTTCAGGGAATTTACCAAGAATAGTTGTTTTAATCTGATGAATGCATCCACTGTGTCGTTTCTTTTAAAAATTGTTGACAGTGATATTTTATTTAAACTATAAATCCTAGTCACAATAATATCAATTTGCTGCTTGCATGTCCACATGCAGTCAAGGTTGTAAGTGCTTCTCTTTATAATCTCCAAACCAGTTTGAAGCTAAAATATTTCAGTACATATGTGCTTCATTACAGAATGGACTTTCAGGATTTCATTAGCATCTGGTGTGTTGCTTAGTATCTTCTTGTAAAGCTAATTAAGTGTTATGCTATTAAGAATAATTGTATTTTATTTTTTCTTAGCAATATAGTAGGCTGCTATGTGAATTATTGAGAGCATCATTGTGTGTTATGTATTCTCTTTTAATAATAATAATAATTGCTACATTGGCCAGATGTGTAGAAGCCTAATTTACAGATGCAGTGAGCTTCTAATAACTCCAGAAGAATTCAGCAGTATCTGCAGATATTCAGCATTTGGAGATTCAGATCTGTAATGCCTATTATTTCCTGACATTAAAACAAGCCAGTGCATCAGTTGTTGTTTTTACTCTATGCTATATGGCATAATTACATTGTCTATCTGTGTTCTACGTTACCTACCAACAGCAATGGCCTGCATCTTTGAGTGTTGTTGGGTTATAAAAGACTGCATGGAATAAGCCTGGATTTACGTACCTCAGCAACTACTGTGGCAACCTGTACTGAGTTTGGGATGACTTTGGAATGTGTTGAGTTCTAGCTGAGATGATTCTTGATGGGTTATGTCACTTATATCAAGACTAAAGTCACTCTGAAGGCATGTAGCTTATGTCAGTGAGCACATCCTGGGATCAATAAATTCGTCCTTCTTTCACAACAGTAAAATCAACCTCATTTACAACTTAATTGGCTTTCTTAGGCCAGTGTCTTCTTCACCCCTTTAAAAGCCTTTAGGATTCAAGCAATCTCTTCTAGTACTTCACTATTTTCAAAGTTTGAATTTATATACATTATCAAGTCTCTTCCTGAACTTAAGCAACCTACATTTTATTGAGTTTTCCTCAAACTTCATGTTACCTGGACTTCTAGTCTGGAGAGAATTCCATGTAAAGCTCCTGAATTCATTCATGTTGCTGTAACATTGTTCTGCTGCATTGTTCATTTCCCAAAATTTTGATAGAGGTAATAATATTGCCCTTACTATCAAGGTTTTCTGAGGATACATTCATAAAAGATTATGAATCTATCTAATAATAAGAGTCTTGTAAACACCTAAAACTGTCAGAAAGATGAGCATGTAACCATCATATTAAATAGCAGGATTAATGTACATTTTACACATCCCTTATAAATGAAGTTACGTCTCTAAAATTATGGTGTTGGGTTACTTATGTCTTGGATATAAAATGGTTTACTTTTTTTTTGGCCAGAGGTTAAAGCAAAGATCCCACAGCATTTGAGTAGCTCTCACCCAGGACTGCAGTGGTTAGCCAGGACTGGAAGGGAGACTGCAGGCTTTTCTCTTGGTATGCTGCTGAACCTCCTTCCTGCAACCAGGGACAGAGGGTCTTGTTCCAAATTTGCTCTTATCTCTTAAAATAAAAATAGGCATATTTATTAGTGGATTTGAGATCCTTGAGGAGAGGTACTGCTGAACTGCTTGAGCTCCAGGTTCTCATTGCATTAGTATTCATAAGAGTGAGCGCTGAGTGTTACAAAATGCAAATTCTACCTCTGTCCCTTGATGCCAAAGGTACAAAGCTGGTTTTAAAATTGAGGCTAAATGCAATAATTATGAAAGGCAAGAAATACAGATGAATTGAGCAGGAGCCCTACCCATGTTATATGAGGTTTCCCAAACAGTCCGACCTTTGTCGTTGTTCAGCTTTACCTGCTGCTCTGATGCAGTGAAACACCATTTTCCTTTTTAACTGAAAAGAGTGGCGTATCTTTTGGCAAATATTGTCTTTCTGCTGGTAAACACTGGACTGTCCTTATGAAATCTGTCAAAACCTGCTCAAAGGAACCCCAGTGTGCTGAACCATGTAGTGCCCTAATGAAACGCCAGGCCCAGCATAGGATGAGATATCCACAGTCTTCCTGAGTGGTCACTCTGACCTCAGGGCTTGATTCAAGGCCACTGGATGAAAAGCTTTTACAACAGCCAGCTGTGTTATGTAGAATCTATTATATGATTTCTGATTTGCATTTGTATTTTGCAATCCATGCTGTGTTATCTGGCCATTCTTCAATACTGTCAAAGAACCAAAGAAGCAGCAGATGAACTAGGATAAAGAAGAATAGTTTGAAAACTGCAGAAGTTGCTTTCTGGCTGATTGCATGTCTTTTATGAAATGCCATCTTTGTTGGCATCTGAAGAATCAGCATCAAAATCCAGTACTCTTTTGGCATGTCAGTAAAAGAGAGAAACAAAAGGAAGAATAGCAGTGTATACAATTCTCTTTCTTCCTTAGCTATACCACAAGGTTATTCCTCACCTGAATAACACAGAATTAGTGATTGCAACACTGTCTCTGGCTGAAAATGTTCTGTGTTCCCTGGATATCAGAGAGCAGATTACAGTGCTCTGTAATACATCTCTCAGAAAACAGCACTGAAAAAACAAGATCCTCCCAGGCTTCCTGAGCAGCTGTGATGCCACTCTCAGTGCTTAGAAATTGCAGTGGGCACTTTGTGTGGTGTGAAAATGGACAATCTTCTTCCACCTATCAGTTTTAGGAATCTTTTGTGAACATTCAGACAAATGTCAGAGTAAATTCTTCCCCAGTAGCTGGGGTTTAAAACACATTGTCAACCAGCTACATTAAATGTAAATTACCAACTAGATGTAAGTAGTTTTATTTGTGTTCAGGAATATAGATGTTTTCAGACCACTTGTTTAGGTGAAAGCAGAACCATAAGGAAAGAAAAGTGTAGAGTACTTGATATTCTTTAAAAACACATCTATATATATTTTTTTAAAAATTTAAGTTTACACAAAAAGACCAAGAGTAAAGCTGACAGCTGGTAGATCATGACTAAAAGGCATATAGAACAGATGGGATTATGTTCATTTGTTGTCAGCCAATGATACAAATTCAAATACACTGTTGGAAGAACACTGTTCCTAGACTTCTAGATATACTTGTGCCAGCAGCTGTTCAATATCATCAGTTTCTAGCTAAGGATGTGTTCTGATTTGTCAGATGTGGCTAACTTTTAACAAATAACTCTGTAAATTTTTTAGAGAAAACAAAATATTTCTGGGTCCTCTGCTTAAGAGGGATGGGGAGCTTCTAGAGACAGTCCAGCACAGAGCTACCCCGATGATCAGGGCACTGGAACATCTTCCTTATGAGGAAAGGCTGCAGGACCTGGGGCTGGTCAGCCTGGAAAAGAGGAAACTAAGGAGGGATCTCGTTAACACGTATAAGTGCCTGAAGGTGGTTGTCAGGAGGATGGAGTGACACGTTTTTTTGTTGTCTCAAGTGACAGGACAAGGAGTAATGGACAAAAGCTAGAACACAAAAAGTTTCAATTAAACACATGGAAAAATTTTCCTGTTCAGGTGAGGGAGCCCTAGCACAGGCTGCCCAGTGAAGGTGTAGAGTTTCCTTCTCCATAAGTTTCTAGACCTGACTGGATGAGTTCCTGTGTGACCTGATCTAGATGAACCTGCTTTAGAACGGGGAGTTTGACTGGGTGATCTCTAGAGGTCCCTTCCAACCCCCATCATTCTGTGATTCTATGAAATTCAGAAGAAAAGTGTTCAGAAATGGAATTTTCTGCTTTTCTAGTTGCATTAGCTTACTACAGTTAAAGATATAATTAAACACGCAATAAACAGTTCTTAAGGAAAAAAAAAAAGATCTTTGATGTATTTCCTCTGTTGTCAGTTTTTCTGCTTAGCCTTCCTGAAGACCCTTGTTGACCAGTGGTTTCTGACAAAGATGAGCTTGAGCTGATTAAAGGTTTTGGAGTACCACTGCTGTCTAGAGTTATTCTTCGTTTACAGGAAATTACTGTCTGATCCACAGAGCAGCTTTTGTATCTGCATTTGCAGTATTCCTGCATTTCCCCAAGCTTGCACTTTGCTAGACCTCTAGGGAAGTAACATGACCTCAGTGCTACTGGCAGGCAGGTCCATTGCTAATGTTTTCTCACTATTTCCCTCAAGGCAGCTTTTCTTCATCTTTGCTCTAGTTGTAGAGGTTAATGTCCAATTTCAGTTTCATACACTATAAGTACACATAGTTTACAAATGCTTACTATAGTTCAAATCCAAATTTGAGGATGGTATTTTCATACCTTTACCCAGAAAAACTATAATGTTCATAATTTCTGCATACAGAACTGAATTTACGTTTGTCAGTCAACTGTTGTCTTTACTTACTGGCATTTCTCAACAAGCACATTCCTAAAGGGACAGCAAGGAGTTTTCTCTGGGATGCCAGACGCTCTTTGCCCTGGAGTGCAAATGGCATCATCCTATAGAAGCAAGTCATCTTGGAGGTTTTAGGATCTTGCTGCTTGTGCATTTATCCTGGAAACTGGTCTCTAAGCTGTTCTGGCACTGGAAGTGTTGTGGCAATGCAACAGATGGGAGAAATGATAGTACAACAGATTTCTGTGGCATCCAACAGCCCACTGCATGCCCACAGTGTTGAGTATCCTAAATTAGAGTAATAATTTAAATATGCCCAGCACGAACATTGTGCTATCCGGAGGTGTTGAAGTTTTCTGATACTGCAGGAATAAAGGAGAGTCAAGCTCTTAATGAGTCTCAGCATATGTCTTAGTCCATTAGCTACTTTTGGGAGTGACTCTGGCCTACTAAAATTAGGCTTTTTACACTCCTCCTCTAGTCAGTGGGGAGAGACAGGCAATTCAAACCAACCGTATTAGGCTCTTGATCTGAATTGTTCTCTGGAGAAACTCATCTCACCCCCCGAAGTGAACAGGAAGCATGACATGACTCGCTAGGCTGAAGTTAGCTTTTCTACTTGCTGCCGGGCTTGCACTCTAGCACCTTCCTGCTCCAGTTTGGTGCTTCCCCTGCTGAGCAGCCATGGTGCGTGCACTGCTCTGTGAATGAAGCTGTAGGAAAATGATGTGTTTTGCTCTGCAAAATTGACACAGTTAATTTGTCTTAATTTTGTGAACATATACCTATTTCACTAATAACAAATGGAAGCATTCTGGTACATGCCAAGCAGATATACTTTTGCAGAACAATCTGACAGCCCAGAAATAAGCTTTTCAAGATACGTGATAATGCATGTCTGAGATACTACGATTATAAATGAGCATCTAAAGTGAAAATTAGCAAGCTAGTCTAATTTATTAAACCTGTGTTTAGATTTTACACACACACCTGCTGTTGGATCAATTACTTCTAAGCCATGTTCAGTGTAGTATCATAAATTCAGTACACTGCTTAATTCCAGTCTACTTGTTTGATGCAACATGAAGCTTTATGGTAACATCTAGAAGACAGCTAAAACAGTTATGATTTCATGCAAGTTACTATATATCTAATACTACAATTTTACATATAGTTTAAGAGTAAACTGCAGTTAAGGAGGAACGCTCATCTTCATTTCCAAGTAATTCTGAAAGCAACTGAAGTTCAAAAAGTATTTCAATTACTTTGCACTGACTGAAGAAATTAGTAATTTCCATCTTAGAGTATTTAATTTGTAATTGATTTGGTTTGCAACCTTTTTCTTTTACTCTCATTTTTCCACTAGACTACATCAGACTTCTAAGTGTGTTTCATAATTACTTCCTGCATCTTTTTCCAAAACATAGTCATTGGTGTTACCATTTATGTAAAGTAATTTTAGCTAGCAATTTTGTGATACTTCCCTATTGGGGATATGATTCCAGATTAGTTTTTCAGACTATATTTCTCTCAAAGAAGAAAAAAAAAAAACAACCCAAAAATCTAGACAAAGATTATAATAATTATTTGATTTCTTGAGTATGTTTGAGAGTCTCACCTGTTATTTTACTAAATGATGACTATTCTGGTTTCTGTGCATCTGGAGCAAATAAAACTGCTTTGAATATTTCCTACTGGGGTAGCAAGAACTGCATATTTATCTTCAAACTTTTCGTCTTTCCCATGTTTGCCTGAGTTTGCCTGAGATCACACTGGTCCTGCTTTCTCACTGCTTTGCAAAATAATGGCTCTGCAATGCTATGGGTCCTCTTGGAAGGTGTTTAAAGACTTTGTTGATCATCTCTGCCAGTGCTGATTTGGCAGGGAAGATACACTGTGATAGTGTGAACCCAAGATATGACACATGGAAAGAGTGCCTTGGGTAGTGGGCTGCAATATGCATCTAATTGTGAATGCTAAGGTTTCACTCTCCTGGGCAGCTTGATTAAAAAAAACAAAACCCAATCTCCCTTCACCCAATGACAGGTGTTGTTAAGGGAGATCTGAAGTATTGTTTTTCCTAAGGTATTTCAAGAAGATTGATTTCCAGAATGGCTGGATAGATCATGGCCACTACACAGGTTCTGTCTTAAAACTGAAAGTAGCCATTTGTATATTTGAATAATTTTATGGCATTTTCTTGGTATATATTTCTTCCCCAGGCTGTTGCAATTCAAGTTCTTGATGGGATGAACACTTCATTGTATGGAGAAATGTTGTAAACTTACTTAATATTAACATACCTTTATGAGACTCGAACAGAAAATAGCAATGTAGGATAAAACTTGGGCATTGCATAGAGATATGTAAGGATAACATCATTTTGCTGTGCATTTCTGTCTACTGTAGTCATGACCTTTTGATGAGAGCAGTTTAGACACTACTATACCCCAAATAAACAGTAATAGTCCTGAGCAATACTTCAGTTTAATGTGAACTTAATACTACTGTAATTTCAAGTTCTGTAAACAATAAAGCAATATATAGGTGTGCCATAACCCCCATTCCCTGTACTCCTGTGTCACTGGTGTGGAGGAGGAAGAGAAATTGGCAGTAAAATTAAACACAGGAAGAAAGGAGGGGTGAGGGGAAGGTGTTTAAAGACTTTGTTTTACTTTTCTCATTACCCACCTCCAATTCAATTGGTATTAAATTAAACTAATATTCCCCAGGTTGAGTGTGTTTTGCCCTTAATGGTAGTGGTGACTTATCTCAACCCATGAACCTTTCATTATATTTTCTTCCCTGTTCAGCTGAAGAAGGAGAGAAACAAACAGCTTTGGTGGGTACCTGGTATCCACCACAACCCATAGTCTCAAAAGCAGAAAAGGAGTTCTTTTACTGGAACTGAAAACTTTAGAAAGGAGTTAATGTAATGATAAGTTACAAAATCCTGAAGTACTCATTAAGTTGATCTTTATTAAGTTATGGTAAAAGACAAGTAGAAGCTTCTTAGAACTAATTTTGACCATCCTGTTTGTTCTATATGCATATATTTTAGCATTTCTCCTCTCCCTTATTTGTAAGCATCTTTAAGTCACTCATTGATATGAAAACCAATGAAGGTAAATGAGAGAACTTCTGGGATGTTCAGCAATCATGATGCTTTATAACTAAGTAGTAAATACTGTGAGACTTTCAATAGGCCTGACGTAAGTTTGAAAATTGGAAAGATTTTCCTGGAGTAAGTTAATGATTTCAGAGTGAAATAACCATAACAGAAAATGTTCAGGTTTCTAATTTTCTGTATGTTTGGGTAGCTTATTGCTTTCACTGCAGTGATAATTGCAGTACCAGGAAGTTAGCAAACATTTAAGGACTGTGCACAGCTTAGAAAAGACTCCATTGTAAAGGATATTCAACTCTCCCACCGTCTGCTTTTTCTTCTTTAACAGCAGTGGTGGATGGGAGCATCTGGTTGTTGTTCTGCAAATACATTTAATATATTGTCAACATAAATGTGATGGGAACTTATGGCTCTTGGAATAAAAACCATGTCTTTATTCCCTCCTGGCAAACACAGGACTTTGTGTATAATTTTTCTTCTTGAATTGTATTTCAAATATATTACCTTCTTTTGACAGTTTTGATAATTTCTTCTCATTATTCTCATCCTTTAATAACTCTTCAGTGTTAGTTACAGAAATTGTGCCCATGCACAAAATAGTAGACAAGATTTCAGGGCCAAGGAAGAGCATGTAAAAGAATAAAACCAACTTAATATATATAGCCTGCTAGTCTAAGGAGGACATCAGGGTCCACAGGCTCCAAAGTGGGAATGAAAATTGAGTCCTGGTTTCTTGTGCCTGTGGAGACCATTGCAACCACAAGACCATGATACTAAAACAGGTTCCAGCACACAAGGAGTCTGTGACAGAGTAGGAAGCTTAAGTCTTGATCTCCAGATGCTCAAATGTCATAATGGTTGGTAGAGCTGGGAGCAGATAAATTTACCAGGCAACTATTGCCTTCAAATTTATTTATCTTTAAAAAAAATAGGAATAAAAGTTACTTCTCTCAAGTTTTACTGAAACACTCATAATGTGGATAATCTTCACAATCATAGACACATATGCATCGTGGAATCATAAAATCGTAATGGTTGGAAAAGACATTTAAGGTCATCAAGTCCAACCAATCACAATAACTTCACAGAAACCTAAAAAGTAGTTCATTAAAAAAACCCTAATTTAATGGTAGAAGAGGGATAAGAGTATTAGTCTGAGGCAATGAGAAGGTATACTTTGCACAAACCTGTTCCTTAGCCATCTGAATATTAGGCTATAAACCTGGTGTCAAATTCACATTGGTGATGGTGGCAATTGATGGTCCTGCAGGATGGGTGATAAGGTCCTATACTTTGCAGTAAAAGTATCTCAATAAAACCCTACTTTTTTTACTACCTTTCTCGTGTTTTTAACAAGCATGTTAGCTACAACAGTGATCTCAAAAGTATTTTCTGGCATTGTCTTTGTTTTTATTATTCCTTAGTTTCTTTGCTCTCTTAAATCCCCCCCATGGTTAATCCTATGTCTCATACATTGACATTAAAGTGTCTGTTATGCTATGCCCACACAAGGCAATGCAGCACAGTGTAAAGATATTCAAGGCAGTTCTGAAGGAGTTAGCTCAAATAATGAAACATAGCATTTCACTTATTGGGTGTCATCTGTTGTATTCTGCTTGTCATTACAACTCTTGCAGAGCCAGCTCTGCTGTTTTTGATTGATGCAGTACTGAGCCAAGTAGAAATCCTCTTAATGGTATAATGCAAGTAAGATGCAGCTATATGGGAATGTACCAATGCATACAAAAACATACACCCACAAAAAACACAAACCTTTTTTTCTCATTGTAGAACAATGTTATTTAAAAAGAATAAGGCCACAGGTAATCTGATGGAGTCTACCAAGTGGACAAAATATATTTAGAATCATATTGAATTTCTGTCATGAACAGCAATAAACATAAAATGTTTATTTCATACTGAAAATAAGAAAGCTATTTGATGACTAAGAGAGCGTAGCTTAAAATGAATGTGAAGTGGGTATAAATGTGAGGTGGGATGACATAATTTGAAGCAGGTTGAAGTGAATGAGAAAAGAGAGCTACTAACAGCAGAGGAACAAGACTTGTTCTGTTAGCAGACACCAGGGTTTCATGATGACAACAAGAGCTGAGGGATGAAGAGGCAAAGAGCCCCCATTAATCCTTTTGAAAACATAGATCAGCTGTGAAAGTTTTAAACTTGGATAAATTCTGAAAGAACAAGAGACCATCGTGATTTTAGATAGATATTGCACTATTGTGTTCTTATTTAGCATGATGAACTTCAGCTTTATAGATCTGTCAAACACGCATGTGATTTTTCTCACTAAACAAGAGTGTAGAGGAAGATGGTCTCTATTTGGCTCTGCTGTGTCAGTGTTTATCATCTTTTGCATGGTTCCTAGCTGTGGAGAAGTTATTTCATACACCATCTGAGGAGGAAAGTGTTTGATTAACACCCAAATTTTCTGCTCCTAGTGTCCACTAGTGACGTAGTACCCATCTCCTCAGGAGACAGGTTCCAGCTGTGCTGCCATGTGGCCCCCTCTCCATACGTGTAAGAACTGTAACTAAGCAGTAGCCAAGTGTTTCCTGGAGGATCTACACTGGAGGTTTGTTGCTACCCAGTTGTATCTGATCTGTGGAAAAACTTGAACGTTGATGGAAATGTTATAGCAGACACTATCTTGGATCTCAACTGTTATCCATTTTGGCTGATGGTTAGTGATTCTGACATAATTTTTTATTTTCCCTTTTATGGCAGTGTATTGGTGATGGAAAATGTTTGTGTACTCCCTCCCTTGTTGCAAAGTGCATGCTTTGTTCCCACAGCTGCTAGGGAATGGATAGGGAAAAAACAGAGCAATTCCTATCATCACCTGTTCTGTGTGTAGAGGTTTATTTCCCATAACATGTCCTGATTCCTCTCCATTCACCCTATCTGATTTGCCTCTCACTATAAGAAGGACATTGAGGTGCTGAAGTGTGTCCAGAGGTGGGTGGTAAACCTGGGGAAGGATTTGAAGAACAAGTCTGATGAGGAGCAGCTGAGGGAGCTGGGGGTGTTAAATGTAGAGAAAAGAGGCAGCTGAGAGGAGACATGTTCACTCTCTACAACTACATGAGAGGGGGCTCTAATGAGGTGGGGGTAATAAATACACAGTAATTAATACTCCAGTAATAAATAACAGTGTCCCGAGTTTGGCCAGGATAGAGTGAACTCTCCCCAGCTGCCACTAGGGGGCGTGGCCAGGCTGGTCAATCCCACGTGACATCAGTCTCGGTATATAAGGGCAGCAGCCGGGCTGGGGCAGAGCTGCGGTCAGCGCGGGAACTGTCCATCTGCTGTGGGACTGATCGTTGGGCTGAGCGTGGTGAGCAGTTACACTGGGCATTACTCATTTTTCTTTGTCCTTTGACTATCACTGTAACTGCTTGCTCTTTGTGGTGTTCTATTAAATTATCCGAACTCAACCCACAAAGTTCTAGAACTCTCTCTTGATTCTCCTCCCCGTCCTGCTGAGTTGGGGAGGAGTGAGTAACTGGTTGGTTTTGTTATTGTTCAGTTAGGGCTAAACCACTGCAATAGGACACATGGAAGTGTGTTCAAGTTGCACCAGGAGACGTTTAGATTGGAGATTAGGAAGATCTTTTTTACCAAGAGGATTGTTAAACATTGGCACAGGTTTCCCAGGGGGTGGTGGGAGTCACCATCCCTAGAGATATTTAAAAGACTCATAGATGAGGTACTGAGAGATATGGTTTAGTTTAGTGATGGACTTGGCAGTGTGAGGTTAGTTGTTGGACTCAATGATTTTAAAGATCTTTTCCAACTAATAATGATTCTATGATACCTTATGAGATTCTTGTAGGTTTGGTGTGGCTATGCAGCAACACAGTCAAGTATTTGTGCTACCAGCAGGATCCCATTTTCCACTCAGATGCTGCCAGTAAATTTAGCCCAAGTGAAACAAGCCAGCTCTTCCTGCCTGTGGCCACCAGCATTCACCTGCTGATGCAAGGAAAACACTCCGCATGTGATGGGATTGGTGTGTTGCTTGTCCTCATTTCATCTGAGTGTCAAGGCACAAAGTTATCACCACCATTTAAATTGGATTACTACAGTCAGTGCATTTTATCGTATCACTTCTAAGGCCCAGTGATGTGGAACACATTAATTGGCACTTGTTGGGATGCACAGGGCTTCTCAAGTGTATGAAGGCTTTAAGCATCATTCAGAAAGTAGTGTCGTGACCTAAAACCGCTCTCAAACTACCAGTGAGCTTTAAAAGAGGCCATTCTGTGTCTGAAGTGATATTGGGAGAGAAGGAAAGACAGATATTAAAAAAAGAAAAAGTGTTCTTCTCTTCTGTTCATTGTTCAGTTACCAAAATCAATGTGTCTGCAAATGTACTGTCTCGTAAATCATTAGGTCACAAACCTGCACAATGTCAATGTGTTGTCACCATCCTATTAAATTAAATTACTAACCAAGGTAATACTTAACAGCACATTTCACAGGGAACAATGTTTTAATGTATTGAAGACGCCTAATAAATATAGCAGTCGGCTAATATGATTTGAAGGCTTAAGGCAGAAGAAATACTAGAGGGAGATAAAGACAAAGATAAAAGAGAGTGGGGAAAAAAAAAGACATCTAGTCACTAGGGATAAAAGGTACTGAAATATTGGTTTGGCATAATGAGAAATGTCCTACTAAATCCCTACCCAGTAATTATCAAAGATAGGTTGAATGGGCTTCTATTTGGATTTGGTGTCTGCAAGAGCAAAGGGGTAGGTAGACTACAGATATATAGCACTCTCGGTTGAGCTATGGCAGAAACTACATGGTGAACTCTGAACCTTATTTTTACTGACTGTTCCCTTCAATTGTATTTTTAAAAGGCAGGGACAGACTGTCAGCTCCTGAAGAAAACAGTGAAATATGCTGATTTACACCTATTCCGAACCCTAGATATTTTAAGATTAAATCATATTTCAATTCCAGAGCCTTATGAAGTGCTCCACCTTGAACAGCAATACCCTCCTCACTCTTCTGTTTGCCCAATATGGGAGTAGCTTACTCTTTTATTTTTTTTTTCTTTTTTTGACCAAAGCTAAAGTTTAAACACATTTCTCACAATCCTCATCCTCCTGTCCAGTGCTTTGGATGAGAACTTGAAGAACTCTTATGAGAGTAAGTGAAGAATAAACAATTAGGGAAAACAGAGAAAGAGGAGAAAAAGGCATTGAAGGAAGAAGTTATTTTTAAGTAATAAAAATTCATGTGTTACCACTTTCTGTTGTTTGGCAGGAGGAAAGGCATTGTGAGAAGGAGGAGTTGGTGTGTGGTCATAGTCTGAGAACCTATAGAGGATTGCTTAGCTGAAGCATACATGCAATTGGATGTAATATATTTTGTACATATGAAATTTTCCTTCTTATTTATTTATTAGTATAACGAATAATGCAAACTGTCTTCTAGCAATAGAATCTCTAGTGTAAACCCCATTTTTTCCCCCCTTTTGAAAATAATACTGGTATGCAAACTAATGAAAAATGTGAATATCTTCTGTTTGTACAGGAAACTATAATCTTATTCTCTATCACTTCTACTGTTATATAATGATAATGACTGTGATCAGGATCTGGATTTCATGGCATGAGTTCATCTTTATTTTTATGAGGTATTTTATGGTCATTTTAAATTATGGCATAAAATATTTATTGTTTTGTAAAGAAAAAGTAATGTCTCTCTCAAAGATATGACACTGTTGAAATTCAAACCACTTCTTGTTAGGATATATAATTTTTTTACTAGGTACAATGGTGATGGAGCATTTTCTTCCAATACCATGCAAAGCTGAACTCGTGGACTATTTATTCTTTAGGCAGCAATGGGACAAGAGTCCTCTAGAAAACAGCAAGCATGAAGAGAGTGAGTGTGCATAGTTGGGTAAAATTCTGGAACTAGCAAGGTATACAGAAATTTCGTGGTTGATTTAAAAAACCCAGAATATTGTTCCTTACAAAAAAGATTTCTCAACTAAAATTCACATGCTAAGAATTTCCAGACTCTTTCCAAATGCAAGATCGGTCTCTGTGTCATCATACAAAATACAATAACCTGTGCCTTCATATGGAGCTATTTGCCAGAGGTATGATGCCAATAGACCTGGCAGGTAGCACAGCACTCCACTCAACTTCCTCTGCTGTTGTGGCAGTGACAATGGTAGAGCAAATGTATCATGTGTGTATTCACTCCTAAAAGTGTCTACACAAAATGTAACACTTTCTTAGCTGACAGCAAATGTTTTAACCAAGCTATCAAACAATTCTTTTCATAAGTTATTTATTGTGCTGGTCCCTAGAAAAATTCAGTAGTGCCTACTTTCTGCTTCATTTTTACAATGAAGATGCCTTGTTTGGCCCATCTGCTTGGGAGCTCTATTTTATGTTTCTCTTCATTGCTGCTTTAAAGATGATAGCATTTTTTCACATTTTCTCTCCCTCTCCTAGCTGCATTGATTTTCATAGTCATGACATATTTCCTGCTTTTTAATGGATTCCTGTCCACTGCTCCCACCTCTAAATCAATGTTTTTAATACTCCAAGAACTCATAGCTAAGAATGGCTGTAAAATTTAGTCACTTCATTGACAATTGTCTCTTGTTTGATACTGAAAGCTATTTGCCCTTAACAATTTCCTTCAGATATTATAAAGATTTTTTTAGGACTGAAATTCACTGAGGTCAGTCTAAGGCGAACAATTTTTTTCATTTCTGTAATTTCATTGGAAGTAAGACTTGTAAAACTGCTTGCTAACTTTTAGAGCATTCCACGACCTGTTTGAAAGATTGTATATGTTTAGCTAATTGTAGAAAAATGTTTCACTGACCACAAAGCCAGAACAACACGATCAGAGTGTGCAGTGGTCCTGTACAGATCTCTGTCAGACACTGATGTTGTATTTCTAGCATAGGCTGTTATGACTTCCAAACTTAGGCCTTGTAAATAAGCAGAAAATATATATTTTGTTCTTAATTAGAGCTCAAGGAATTAGACATTTGAATATCCTTAAGCAGTCTCAAGTACAATGTTTCTATATAGAAAAGACATGAGGCCAACAGCAGTTGTACCAACGAGATCAGGTCTATTGGCTGCCAAGTGAGTAACACTCTATTACAAGCAAAAATAAACTGTACCTACTGTAATCCTTAAACAGTAGGCTCAGACCTTTCATTAAGAATCTACTTTAGCTGATATATGTTTTCTGAACAGTCTGGGTAGACCATGGCTATGCTGAGGTCAATAGAAAAGCTGAATTGAATGTTTACAGTATTTTATTGTCAATCTTTACATGTGGCACTTGTGTTATTTATAGGTATGTATCGATTCAGCCTGGGTGGTTTCAATTTTTTTAGTGGGAGGAGGACAGGAAGAATTTGAGTATCAATTAAACAGCTGAATATATCACAGTCTTCATTCACACACAAAGCAAACATTTATTACCATGTCTGGCATGTATAGCTTATGGTAATCATAATAAGAACAGCATGTAGCATTGTAATATGCTTTCAGTATAATTTA
Source organism: Urocolius indicus (assembly GCA_013401255.1). Classification (NCBI taxonomy): domain Eukaryota; kingdom Metazoa; phylum Chordata; class Aves; order Coliiformes; family Coliidae; genus Urocolius; species Urocolius indicus. Next base: position 109,121 of record WBNH01008300.1, read on the forward strand.
ATATACTTCCATTATGATGTAATTGTATATTTCTGTATGTAATTTATTTATTCTTGTTAAAATTATATTATAATTATTTATCTTCATTTATATGCATTAGGAAAGCACTGAGAGGTTTGAAATGAGATTGGAAAACTGTTTAGCCTGATCAGCCACAGCAATAGAAAAGTAGTCCTGACTTCATGCTTCTGACCAAGGAAACAATCAAATGGAGTCTAGTCTGTTAGCCCTTGCAGTTGGCTTCCAAGTTGGTTGGAAAACCTGCTTCTCTCTTCACTAGAGACAAACTTGGGTAGCTATACACCTACTTGTGACATGCAACACATGGAGAATCTCAGCTTTGCAGGAAAGAGCCTCAGGATACAGGGAAAGCTGTGTTGATTTGCATGGACAAATTGTGCCTTTTAATGGAGCTATCTGCATTTGACCATTGTTTGGAAGTTATTGCCCCTTCCATTGTGTCTTTGAAACTGAATTTGGGATCACCTATTTTGAAAAGTAAAATACATCAGTTTTAATCAGAAACTGAAAAGCCGTCTGTGGTGACCATGATTTTTTCGTTGAGGGTAACAGTCATAACTTGTTTTGAGAAACCATTAGTAACAGAGGTGTTTGAAGTGATTTGTAGGATATTGACCTACCCAAAACTACAGGATATGTGGCAAGTCCATAGGAGGAAGCAGCCTCTGCCTGACTGGTGCAAATGGAAAGTATGAAGTATTAACAGAAATCTCATTTTTGCAAACAGAGATAACTGAGGCAACAAATCTCAATGTCTGGCCATATAAGAAATTTGTGTCAGAGACTTGAAATGAAACTTCTCTCATGGCATCTTACTGTAGAGCTATCCTTTCTTTTCCAGAAATAAGTTGATGAAGGTTTTAGGAATAAACAGGAACATAACATTTTATAGTAAGATCATTTCAAGGACTGTTTATTTGCCTAAAAATAAAAGCAAATTGCTAGTATGGTACCATAGAATGGTGATCCTTTTGTTCAGCACTGCATGAAGCTTTCTTTCAATATGAAGTATAGTCTTTTCCAGGAACTATTCTATCTCGTTGGCACATTCCACTTATAAATAGTGTTAGACTGGGTATATGAACTAATCTTTGTTCTAGACTTCGTGCGCAGGCCATGGCTTCTATTATATTTAAGTACTTCTCCTTGAAGCTCTAAATCAAGGGCAGCTTCAAAAGTGGGCATCTTCTATTAAATGTAATTACTTTAATCTAAAGCTTATGCTGAAGGTGAGGCTGCTAAACAAGGGTAGCCACTAAATTAGAGTAGCTGCAGTTAAAAGCATGAATAGTAAAAGTACCTCTAATAAATAAAGGATAGTAACTAATCAAGAAGGGATTATAAATTAAGTTATGCATGGTTTATTTTGGGCTATGTATTGCATCATTCTCCAAACAAGAAAGCATCTCTCCAGGTTTCTTCTCTTGTAAATAACCAACAAGATAACATAACATCTATGTTCTTGTTGACCTACAGGTCCACAGCCTAATGATGTTTAATGCAAATCTCTTACTTGTTTATATGCTCTCACTTTTCCTTCAGCACAAAATGCTTTTAAAAGAGAATTCTCAGGATTTTCAGTGACAATGTTTGGACTCGAGAACACAAAGCCAAGAATTATTTCTGTATTATAGAACCATTTATTTATTTTTCTAACTTTTATTTTTTACCTTTTCTATTTGTGATCAGTCAAATTAGCATGTCTTCTCAATATTCATGACGCAGCTTATTCAGATCTTCCAAGTGACCTTTTCCTGGATCTTCTCTATCATGTCAGATTTCCTAACCTGGTCTATGCTGTCATGGTTTATCAGAACTCAGATGATTCACTTGTTTTCTGTCATTCCAAGTGCTCCCAGGGGTTTATTTTACCCATCAAATCACAATCTTTCTATTCCTGATTTGGAATACAGGTGCATACCTTATTTTTTGATTGTTTTATTGGATGGCAACAATTCCTATTTGGTATTGCAAATTTCAGGCAACAATCCCTTCAAATTCCGGAGATGAACTGCATATGCAAGAGCTGGAGGATTTGATAACTTGTTTAGTGTATTATTGAAGGAAAATTTATCTGAAGGACTTGATAATTAAACTGCCTTTAATGTAATGTTCACATTTTTTGTTAGTAGACATAATGGGAAAATATAATGTGTTCTTAATGTGATAAAATGGCACCAAAATACAGAGAACCTAACTGTTTACTATTTTGACAGTGAAAGCTAACATCAGATAGAAAAAAAAAAAGAAGTTGAAATGGGCTGGGTTTTCTTTGTGTGGCTCAAGGAAGCAAATAAGAGCTGTTTCACACAGGGAACAGATCAGGTAAATAACATCTTTGCAGCATTTATGGATTTTGAGTAACTGGAGCAATTTTCCTTTCAGTTTTTAAGGAATCATTCTCAGATCTAATACTGACTGTGACACCTCTGTGAAATATTTCTCATCATTCAGAAGTCATCTCAAGTGGCTTATTTTCTTCACTGTTGTTTTCCTCATCTCTCACATCAGTTCCTCTCTGTCACAGCTTTTCAAAGACAATATGTTGGCATGCAAACTGCTGTATTGGAGGTTTGATTTCTATAACCATTGTGTGGGAGAGACGAAGCAAAAAGTAGAGAGGTATTTGGACTTGTTCTCAATATGACAGTTCAGCTTCAGAATTTTGCTTCAAAGCCCAGCATGGCATAGAAAATTTCTGAGCAATTACTTATTCTCTCATTTTCTTTATATGTAAAATATCCTATGTAATGTAAGTGTCATAAATGAAAACAAAATTACTCTTAATAGCCACTTCTAAACTTAGCTTAAAATACAATGACATAACCCACAGCAATGCTCATCCACATTATTAAGTTCTAACACCTTGGACGATGTAAGGATTATAACCTCTTTGTGTTAAGTCTACCCACATTATTAAATCCCAAACCTACTATTAAAACCAGAATTAACAATATTAACCTTATTATAAATTTGCATTGTTAAATTTTTACAGTAACAAGGATCCAACTCTTCAATACTAAAGGGTTTTTCTTTTTTTTTTTTTTTCCTAGTGCATTGTTTTTCTTATGAAGGAGTAAACACAATCCACTAACCAATCAGCTACTCTCCTCTCTTATTCAGTAAATGTATGGTTTACCAATCCTTTACTATAAGAGTGAAGGAGCCCTGGCACAGGTTGCCCATGGAGAGTGTGGAATCTCCTTCACTGGAGACTTTCCAAACCTGCCTGGATATGTTCTTGTGTGACCTGATCTAGGTGGAGTTGCTTTAGTAGAGGGGTTGATCCTGTCCAACCCCTACCATTCTGTGATTGCGTGATTATTTGGGTTTGTAGATAGAACTAAACACCTTTACACCTTCCAGCATGGTACTTTTGCAAAGATTATTCAGAGGATATTTTAAAAGCTAAAATCAGTAACTTATTCTTGCATGTCAGTTCAGGGAAGCCAAATTTGCATGGCACGCTAGAGTACACTTGTTGACTAGTGTTTTTTTCTTTGGCAGGAAGATAATATCTTTGTATTCCAACAGTTCTTTCCAAGATTTCTGTACCTTTGGCTTTCAAATGTTTTTTATTTGCATTAAGTAACAAAATAACCACTAAGCCAGAAAAGCAGTGACACAGAAATAACAATAAGAATCTGAACGGTACTCACAAAAGGTAGAAAATAAAGAGCCAAAGTTGAACTTAGCTTTGCAAACTTGGAGGTGGGGGAAACATCCAGAAAGGTATAATTTAAATGGAATTATGAATCTTAATCTCACAAGGTACTCCAAAAAGTCTTTGTTCCAGCAGCTGTAAAAACCTATTAGGTACTTGTATTTTGGGTAACAGTGTTTCTTAGATGCTTATATTTCAGCAGCTCTGCATGCTCACAAACACTCTGATCTAGGCAGCTAGGAAGCTTGTTGCTAAAGCCCATTTCAGTTGGAGTAGAGCCGAATTTCAGCCAGTTGCTGAATATGCAGTGGCTTTGAATTATGAATGAAATTAATTGTAGATCCAATTTTTAAATTAATTTAGTTTTCCTTCAGATACAGTAAAAATAGCCAGAGCGACAATTATAATGACGATGACAGTAACATCTCTTTGAAACAATAATCATGAAAATTAATACTTTTTCCATACTAAGGTTTTTCCTGGCACTTTGACACCCATTACAGAACCTATCTGATCATGTATGCCCAGATATACGTGGGAACAGCTTTGGTCTTGGGACTATTGGGGAATTGGAAATTCAGTTATCAATAAAATGTATTGGAAGAGGCTTATTTTTTATTTGAGACTATGTGTCTGGATCTCAATCCTTTATGTTAGTGCCCATCTGATTTCTCTTTGCTTTAGGTGCAGGACTCTTTCTGAGCTCAGCATCTGTACTGGGACAGCCTACACAAGTTGTTATGTCACTTGAAATCCCTGAGTAGAGTCTGTTCAGTCTCAGCACTAGAATGTAATGGAAAAGCTAGTCTGGAAACTGTACTTATTGTAGTTCATTTTGTTGAAGAAAACAAAATCTCTCTTGAAATGAATAACAGGTTTTTTGCCTATTTACTCTTGTGCTTCCAACAAATTTAATTTGTTTGGCCTTTCCCATTTTTTACCTATTAAAAGATAAAAAGACACTTTGCACATTTTCCTGTGCTCTGTTTCATGTTTGTTAAGGACAAATACAATTACTATTAATAAAAAAAAAAAGGAAAAATAATTCTTCAAGCTACCATTACTCAAATTAATTTCATTTAAGTTCACTAGCTTAACATCATCTAAGAAATACTTTGCAGGAATTTTTGCTTCTGTTTAGTAAGATAAGAAAAATGGCAATGAAACAAGTAGTGCTAAAGAGAGGTGAGAAGGATCCAGAAGATAACTGTCTGAATTAATTTAAATATTCCTTTGAGAACTGTTTCAATGTAGGTTATTAGAAGGGAGTGAGACTGAGGTTTCCCTCTAAAGCCCTGATGCAAGGCCAGCTGACACTAGCTGAAAAACATGACTTTCTGATCAGGATGTAAAGGCTGATGTCCAAAGAGGCACTTTGACTTGATAATGCTCAGCATTATGACACCTCAGTGTTTGCAGGTGGCCAAACACAGCTGAATCCAGGAAGCTGGAGGCAATCATCTTATGTGTCTCTGGAAAAGTGTCTGTGGGTCTTCTGGACACAAAGCACCACATCTAAAGACATAAAGATACCTCAGGAGTCGTCTGAGTCCTTTGTGGTCTTCTGTTAATACTTAGGTAATTGAAAAATATACAGGTACCTTTTAGAGTTTAAGTCTCCAGCCTTAACCTGCCAACTTTAATAGAACTAGTATATTAGTAGCCAGTAAAGCAAGACGGAGACTTACTTTATGGTAATCTGGGTTGTATTCTTATTTTTGATCACTTGAATGGAACAGCATCTACCAATTCCAGCCATGTTAACTGACATTGGAGTCTGCAACGATAAAGCAAATAAAAGTAGAAGATTTCCATGGATATGACTCTAGAGGATATGACCTGCCAATTATCAGTGAAATGGAATAGCCATTTATTTCAAGTGCTGCTATTGCATCTTGCCCTCCCAGTCTGGAGATGTGTAACAGTAGAACTCCCCTAGCCAAATTTTACAGCAGCCTTTATGTTTTGGAGGCCTGGGATACTTGTGATCCCTGAAATGGTTCAGAGATCAGTATTTTATATTGATAATGTGTAAATGTTTGCACTTAGTGTGTTCTTATTTTGTCCATTTTTGAGGCACTGATTTTCCAAGGAAGAGTTGGGATTTGTTTGTTGAGTAGTATGTGAAAGAAAGCCCTTGTGCTGAGTTCTGAAATTGCCATGGCTTGATTAAAATACCTCCTCAACTGTATTTGAAGCTAATTCTTACTGTGAGAAAGGTATCTCTTACAAAGAAACTAGACCAAAATATACATTGGCAAATGGTTTCTACTTCCCTTCCTCGAGTCTCACTGAATTGCTACCAGAATCTGTGCCTGTCCTAGTGTATGTTACATCATATCACTTCAATGCCATCTATTCAGGATTCTTACCTCAATGCAAATCTAATATAACCACCAAAACTGCAAAAGCATTTCAGATGAATGCTTCAAGGTTAATCACTCACTGTAAAGCAATGACATAAAATTACAGTTTTTGAAGGATGCATCGTGTCTGGAGAAGAAAAGGCTCTGGGGAGACTTTATTGAGACCTTTCAGTATACATAGAGGGCTTATAAGAAAGATTGAAAAAGATCTTTTACCGGTAGAGATTGGACAAGGGCAATGGTTTCAAACTCCAAAGAGCGTAGATTTAAATTAGATATAAGGGACACATAGGGAAATGGTAAGATACTGGAACAGATTGTCAGGGGAAGCTGTGGGATGCTACATCATTGAAAGTGTTTAGAGTCAGAGTGGACAAGGCTTTGAGAAACTTCAGCTACTGAAAGATGCCCCTGCCCATGTCAGAAGATTTTTGAAACTGACTTCTACTCCAAACCATGCGATGATATGTGTTCATATCCTGATAAAAAAAACCTAAAACAGCTGAGACTGGAGCAAGGTAAGGAGAAAATAAAAACTATAACTTAAAACACCTTGTCCCTACCTCTCCTTTCTTCCTGGGCTTAACCTCACTCTCAGTTTCTCTGCCTTCTCCCCTGCAGTAACACAGGGAGATATGCACAGGGAAGATAGTTGCAGTCAGTTCAGCATGTTTCTGATGCTCTTTACTCCTCAGGGAGAGGACTCCTCACACTCTTCTCCTGCTCCAGGGGAACTTCTCCAACTTCTCCCCATGGGCTACAGTTCTTAAAAACTGCTCCGATGCGGGTCTGTTCCATAGGCTGCAGTCCTTCAAGGACAGACAGCTCCAGTGTGGCTCCCTCACAGGGTCACAAATCGTGACAGAAAATCCGCTCTGGTGTGGACTCCTCTCTCCACAGATACACCTGCCAGGAGCCTGCTCCAGCATAGACTTCCCATGGGGTTCCATCTCCTTTGGGCATCTCCTCGTTCCAGCATGGCATCCCCTCGGTCTGTGGGTGGGTCTCTGCTCCCTATGGCCTCCATGGCTGCAGAGCCCATCCTGCCTCACCATGGGCTGCAGGGGAACCTCTGCTCCGGGCCTGGAGCACCTCCCCCCTTTTCTCCTCCTTCACTGCCCTGGATGTCTGCACAACTCTCTATTTCCACTCCTCTCTCTGGCTGCAGTTGCTGTTGTGCAGATTTGCCCCTTATCTCTGCTCTCCCAGAACCACTGCCACTGTCACTGATGGACTTGGACTTGGCCTTGGCCAGCAGCAGGTCCATCTGGGAGCAGGTTGGTATTGTCTCTGTTGGACATGGGGCATCTTCTGGCAGCTTCTCCCAAAAGCTGCCCCTGTAGTCCTCTCGCTACCAAAACCTTGCCATGCAACTCCAAGGCAATTCTGCAATAAAATAGAAGCAATATATCATTAAAAAAGTGTCTGCATTTCATCTCTAGTGTTTGCTAACTCCAGCTTGCTGAAGGAAACAGAACACCCTCATCTTGGCAAATGAGTTTTTATAAATGAGGTTATGTTTCTTATTCTCATTATTTCCTTAGTGCAACAAAATTAAGCCATAATTTAGGGTACTGGGAGAATAATCAATCAATTTATTATGATTTATCTTGTGCTTTTGAGTCTCTTTTCTTTTGGTGGGTGGACAGAAATAGATTGAGTAGCAGTAAGAAAAACAGACTTTATTGAGGGAAAGAGCTAGAGTTCGACTTCATTTTATCTTGTTCTTTTTGGTTTTCTGAGACAACTAGATCCTTAGGATCCTGCTTGGACTCTGTTGTCTGGGTGCAGGACACAGATTTCTGAGAAATCCCAATCTGCAAAGCAGCCCTCAGCTCTGCAAAACTCCTCATATGCTCTGTCCAACACCATGGACACAGCAATTAGTCCACATGTTAGTGAGTTTCCATCCATCTAATGATCTATGCTCCTCTGTCCCACTGCCGCTTTGAGAGAATGCTGGTTTGAAACAGTAGCCTTCATCAAAGTAAAATTTACTGATTTTGATAAAAACTAGTTTTTGAAAGAAGATACTTTTATATTTTTTGCTATAAACGTGATCTCCAGGTTTCTGTGAGTCTCTCGAATATGAGAGTATGTGCATGTCTGGCAGGAGGTTTGTCCATATGTGTATTTGCACATGCAGAGGTAAATTGCTGCACACCTATTAGAGTGCAGAAATGTGAGAGTTCACTATCTCCAGGGATCTTGTGCGGTGTTTGGGTTTACTCCGAGTACAGGAAGACTGCACATTGCTGTAAGTTCCTGACAGCCAAGGGCAGCAGCAGCAAACTACTGTGTTTGTCAGGGTGATTCCAGCTTTAGATGTTTCTCCATATCACGTGATACAAATATGTTCTTTTTCTTACCTTTTCTTTTTCACAGAATACTAAACTAACAGGAATGTATTTCTTCTCTTTCTAACAAGACATTTTTCTTCATTTTCTTTACATTTATTTTCAAGGATGAGATTTTACCATGTAGTTACATGAAAGAAAAGGAAGAAATCAGGAATTATGGACAAAACAAGTTCTGCTTGCCTCCTGCCTTTCTGAAATCTTTTGTGTCTTTATAAGAATCACATGTAAAAGAACATAATGGAAGGTTAAAATGTGATCTTTTTGTTTTTGTCATCTGAAAATTACTCCTTCCACCCAACTACAACCAAACCCCCCCACTTCAAACCCTTCTTCATCTATGGTACTTGATTAAAACAGCTACTTTCCCAAATAACTTAAAAATCATTTGAACACTGTGTGAAATTGTAAGGCTAATGTGCATGTTTTGCTAAGTTAGTTGAATTTTGCTATGTTGAGTTTTGCTGTTTAGACTCTAAAGCTGCACTTGCTTTGATTTTATGCTGTCCCTTGGTGGCTGCTTATGTTGCCTGCAGTCTTGCATCGGCTTTGCATAACGCCAGAGGAGGAAGTTATTTCAAGAAAATATTACTCTGTTGCCTAAATCCTATTTGCTTTTCCCATGTGCCTAAAGGCCAAAAGGCAGAGCAGCTGGTGTCATTCTAGAGGGCATGGGGGAAAGCTCTGGTTATGAAATCTGAATCCCTTATGCACGAGGATGAAATGGAGTCCTTAACCTATGGAAATATGAAAAAAAAAAAAAGTTTCTAAAAATAACTCCACCCCTTCTGCAATTGTTTTCATGCTTTCATTCCCCACTCCCCCTCACCCCTAGTACAGCACATAAATCTCTTGTTGAAGAGCTGGGCCATGTTAGCTCTTATTCTAATCCTACCAGTTTCTGAGCTTCAGGGATGTGTAGGTGTGAATGTGGCTACGTTTCAGTCTGTGACCCTGCTCCCAAGATGAAGCATGTCTGAACTCCTAGGTGTCTATCCTGGACTCTATAGTGTTGTGGCACGTGTAATGTTAAGGGAAGAGATGCTTTTGGTAGGAGGTTACCTGTTCTAAGCAATGTGTTGTCTATCCTATAAACACATTTAATCTTAAATTGCACTTCTCAAGTGCGTAAAGCAGCCCTGTAGGCTAATAAAAGCAAAGAAGCTGGGATGGAGGAAAGGAAACAAAAAAGAAAAAAGCTGAAACTAGAAAAACTGTGATGCTAGTTTAGATGTCTTTTGGCAGACAAGTAGCCTTTACCAGAGATTATGCCCTGAAATTCATTATTAGCCTGCTGCAACTCACTGAAGCGAGAGTACTCAGTTATGAGGACTGTGTATATCCATGTGGGGTATAAGGAAGTCTCACAATTTTGCCCTAGTTTACTCAGATCACCCGTATCACTGTCAAAATCAGTATTTCATATCACCTGTTTGGTATTTTTTTTCTCTTTGGAAGCCCTTTTCCCCTTTGCGCAGTCAAAGAATAAAAAAAAAAAAACTCGCTGCATTTTAAATCCTTTTCTTTTTGGACATTCTCATCTTCATCAATATAGTATCAAGGGTTCTCATTTGGATGATGCGTTGTGCTAATCTGTACTGAGATACAATTACTTCAGTGACATATTGCTAAGGAAGCACTGTCAGCTGGTAGTGATGGCTTTTTTCGTTCTCACTGACGGTTACACCATTATTTAGGGGCAATGAATTATTTTTTGAGAGTCTGAGAACTGATTTTTGGGAAAAAGCATATGACAACATGCATAGCAAAGGTGCTGGAAGCTAACCTTTCCCGTTACATTTATAGTTTTATAGTTTGATGAAAACTTTCTGTCTTTATTTTCACAAGTGAATGAGCATCTGCTGCTACAACTGCTAGTTATCAGCCTTTTTTCTCCATATGAAGTGAATCCAATTATATGCTTTAGGCCATCTCAAGAGGAGCACAGAAGTAGGTAGCTCAGAGAAGGAGTATTTAATAAAGGAAAGACATAGCAATGTTGAGAGAGTGTAATTTTTGCTTTACTTAAATAGGCTATTCTGACAGGGAGTTTACCTTTCTTTCTCTTCTGAAAACAGTTGTAATGGTAGAGAGGATGTTCAGACTGGCTTTAATTTTAGGTCTAATCATTCCTTATTTTCTATTCTTATATTTCTCTGTTAAATTTTATTTAATCTAGATGAAACCATATACAGGGATACTTTTTTTCTTCCAAAGTCCTGTGAAAAAAATAGTGCTCTTCTTGCTGACTTTGGTGACCTTTGGATCAAACTGCTAGTGTCATTTCTGTGACAGTTTTGGCAATAAATTCAAAGATCTTGGAGGCAAAACTAAGTTTTCTTGACATTTATAAAAAAATGACAAATTATCTTTTAAAATTTCAGGAGGAAAAGCTACACATTATGAAGCCAATTTTTGATGTTCCAGTTTTTTTAATTACATTTTTGGGTTGTACTTTTGTCATCCTGGAGATCCGTGTTCCTTGCTAAAATTCAGTTTACAGTATTAAATAAAACTCTATTCTCCAATAATTATTTCTCCCGTGATCCTTGTTTCCTCTGTCATTGTCAGACACTCCAGTGTCTTCCACCCAACACACTTTTTCCAGCTTGAAGGCAGAATGTCTGCCAATATTAGCTGGGATAATGCAATAAAACAGTTGTTCACAACGGATTATAATTTCATTCCCTGTCATTTGTTTAACTCTTTCTCCACTAATGACTCAACTAATTTTTAGTTTCTAGTCTTCCACACCACCTGTGAAATTCACAATTTCTTTGCCAGTCTTATAACAAATGCATCTTAAATCAGATTGCTTTTGGTTTTTCTGTAGTGTTCTTTCTAGCTTCTTTAGTTGCATCTTGTCAGAGCTAAAACTTGCAAAGAAAATGTTTTCTTATACTCTCCTACATCAGCCACAGCATCTCTTAATTGGCCTCATGCTTTTGATGTTGTTTCTTCCTCTTGAGTGATCTGCATGGAATCTTTAGCTCCATGCAGGGCAATGAGCAGGATAAGCAGCTTGAGTGACTTCTGTGGGTCAAGGATTCAACATTAAGCTCTTTTGCAGTCAGGGATCATATATGGCTGCCTACTGATTGGTAAATAGAGAAAGTGTGGGGAATAGTTATGTCAAGAAATATTTGCAGAAGTATTGCTGCTGGAAGTGTCAAAAACATTCTCTGTAATACAGTGATGAGTTTTACTGTAATACAGTAAAACTTGATATGTTTTACTTCTGCTGCTGACTTTGGCTTGTTGATTTGCTTTCTAATGGATTCTTATGAATCTCTTCTGTTTGTAAACTCCTGGTCACTCTCTGGGACAGATTGAACTAGTTAAGTGGGATCATTTCTGGTCCTGGATTAGGCAGCTGTAACTTCATGTGAACAGGAGTGTGAGTTGTAAAATTTTTTCAAGCATGGTGATACCAAACAAGCCCATTCACATGAGTACTTGTGAATTGTTATAGCTTGTGGATGTTTATGTAAATATACTTCTATGAATTCAAGCATTTCTTGAGAATCTCAAATTTATGTTTGATCTTATTTTTCTTCAACACATTTCCTTTCCTTTCCTAAATCTTAGAGATAAGAGAGTTATCTGATGATCCTCTTCATTTTTTCCTCAATTTTTCTTCTTTTCCCTTTACCAAGGAGGCTTTTTACTTTTCATTTGTGAGAATGATTCATTGTTCATTTATTCCAGTATGCTCATGCTGAGACTCTGCAGGTCACTTTATAGCCTACTGTGCCAGCAGTTAACTGAGATTCTTTGATCTCTTTCTCTTTCTAAAGCAACTATTTCCTCCAAACTTATATGGTGTAGTTTGAAGCCAAGTAATTTCTGCTAGCAATCCTTCATAGTTTGCTGGTTTAACTTCATGTACTCAATAGCATTGCAGTATGCTTCATGCTAATGACCCATCTTTTGACTTTCCACTTCTGTGTTCTCTCTGTCTGTATGGAGTGAGGTAGCTCAGGTTTTGTTAAATGAGCAAACCTAAATGTTCATCTTAGTTTTCTGTGGGAAAAGTGATGGAAACTGTGGGTCCTAGGTCTTCACAGCACGTGTCACCAGAATTTTACTTAGAACTTCCTTCCAGTCTCATTAGGAAGTGATTAAGTATCAGTGTGGAAACAGGGTACATTGATCAACAGGTGAAGAAACCCCAGGGTGCCTTTCTGCCAGATTATCAAATGGTCTTTGTAGAAGTTAAAATACATTGTCTCAGTGTGGCTTTTTTTTGTACTCCTTCAGTCTAGTGTGTAGCCACTTCATCTCCTCCCTTCTTCGCCGTGGGTAGCAAATGAACAATTTTAAACCCTGCTGAATACTGTGCATTTTCACAGTAGGTCAGGTGTTTAGCACAGGTGTTTCTGAAATAGCATCATGTTAGTAAAGGGCTCTGTGCTCGATGGCTTTACAATTTCCACTTCTATCCTTGTGAAGTAGGAGCCTTCCATTTGTAACACAGGCTGCAATTTAAGTTTATAAAAATGATGATTAGTTCAAGAGTAGGGTTTGGACCTTATTCACAAAGCAGAGCTGTAGCTGGTGAAGCTTTCAGAGATGTGACAGACACAATAAAACTGTGGGTTGGAAAATATACCCAAGTGAATTTAGGTCTTTTAGGCTCTGGAAGTCAGCAAAGTGAATTGCTGATTTCTCTTAATCGTTATTCCTAAATGTTTGTCAAATTACTTCAGTCAAGAATGGATTGTCAAACTACTCTTTTCTTCTATTCACTATTTACTAAACAGACTGTAACTATATTACATTTTTCTTGTCTTTCTCTTCAAATTATCTTTTTTTATTCAAAAAAAGAAGGAAAAAACATCTGCATTGTATAGCAAACACAGAAGTTCTGGTCCAAATAATAACTTGAGCTAAAACTCGTGAAACTTGCAAATTAAAGAAACATTTTTACATAGCTGTCAGGGAATTCACACAAGACTGCAATATAATTCAGTACAATATGGCAAACAGTGAATAATACTGCTCCAGAAATAACAGCAATCAGTACTCAATGCTTTAATTTATGAATGTATTTGCACATTAATTATGTATTTGTGTAGTCAAGGATGATGCTCTGTTTTTCTTCCATGCCTTCTTTTGTATTGGCAATATCCTATTATTATTTTCATTACTATTATTATTAGTTTTTGTTCTTTTCTTGTTTTGTATTATCCTAGAACTGCAGAGACAAATAATAAACAAGGTTTTATTGTGCAAACTACTTTACTAACATATAAAAAATAGATTGTAGCTATCCTGAATATCTTTTAGGATGCAAAGAAAGAAGTATGGAATGAGGACAGGAAAACATAGAACTGAGAAGAATACAATTTGCATGATGGTTAGTCTGTCAGATAATACAGTGTCACACTGTACATTTGTGCCTAGAGTAAAAAAGAAAACAGGCATAAATAAAACCTCATCTTTCTTTGCCAGGGATGTGACAGGGCAGAATTTTTGATGTTTCACCAGTAGCTCTAGCTGCAAAGGAATTCAGATATGGTGGACTAGTAACACATGTGCTCCTGAATACATAGGAAGATGCCTATTACTCTTTCTTTCTGAAAGCAAGAATCTAAGCAGATCACATGACCCTAAGGTGCTACCAGAGTGCTTAGTGCATCATTAGTCAAGAGATTCAAAGGGTAATTTACATTCCTGAGTGGGAAATTTGTGTTCCTTAATGACCTGATCTAAGTAGACCTGCTTTAGCAGGGAGGCTGGACTAGATGATCTTTAGAGGTCCCTTCCAACCTCTAATGATCTGTGATTCCGTGGTAAGTGTAAGAGCACAATCAGAAGGAAAACATACAGGATTCTTACCTAGCAGGTAGATATGTAAGAGTCTCTCAGATAGACCTTAGATGTTTTTCACCCAAATTACCCTTAGTTGTCCTCCTGGACAAGCATTGGACCCAATACATGAGTGATATGATTTTCCTGTACCTGTAGCATTTTGTTCAGGCAGTTGATGTTACACTTTGGAGTACAGATCTTGAACACATTCACATCATAGTAATGAATTTCAAGTCTGTTTGCTTGCTTTTCATGGACAATCTAGTGCAGAAGCTACTGCTTTGGAGTGTTTATGTTTTCATTCTTCATGCACAAGCAGTCCCTCTGCTTCATATTCCATATTCCCTGCCGCTACCTGTAGCTCTTTTTGGATAATTTTAGATTTTCCTTTGCTTTTAACATCCAGTCTAGCATTTGAGCCAAGACCTACTTTCTCTTTGTGATGCTGTCATGCAACTGACCTTGTTCTCATCTCTTTTATGAAAAACAAGCAAGAATGAAAGTCCCATTCAGAATGAGATCCTGATGTAGGGATCCTCTATTGAATGTTATCTTGTATTTCAGCAACTTTGCTGGCTCGAGCACTTGGAAACATTTACATTCCCCACTGGCTTAGATGGATGCTTTTTTTAAAGTGTTCTTCTAAGCTCGTCCTTGAATATGTGCTTAACCAGTTCGTTCAGATTTACTTTCTGAGACTAAGCTTGGCAGAAAAGGTGCAGGGAGCAGAGCAGTGGATACATGCTTATGAGTGAATACATGCTGTTCAATTCCATTTTGAGAATGCTGTGTGACTTACAGTATCTTTTTCATAAAACTTAAAAAAATGCTTTCTCTTTCAATGTTAATTCAAAATCCATCTTCCTTCCTTCCTTCCTTCCTTCCTTCCTTCCTTCCTTCCTTCCTTCCTTCCTTCCTTCCTTCCATGCAACTTTGTCAAATATTTTCTCATAAAGTCACTTTAAATGAAACAAATGTGATGAGGAAAACACATTAATAAACCATAGTTCAATATTGCTCTATTTAAAGAATTATGCTCAGTCCTACTCACATAGAGGAATTTGGACTGACAGATACATTGCCTCTAGCTGACTTGATTAGGGACCTTCCCTAGTGTCTTGTTCCAGATCAAGGACTTGGCTAGAAGACAATGATCTGTGGGCTGGGCTTCTTTTCAGTGGAAATCAGAGCATGTTGGCTGCTGCATGCAAAAATATGTCTCTCTAATGGAGTCTGGGTGTTCAAGGATGCAGACCTGTATTTAATATCTTGGATGTTTCTAGGTATATTGATTTAAACATAGATATGATTCCCTTGCAGCTTCAACTGAAATTTGTGAAAATGGTACTGCTAGTGATGCACTGGGACTGCAACAAATCTTGTGGTTTTTAACTGTGTCTCGTGATGTCCTTGACAAAGTTTGATTGCTCACTGGTTTTGCCTGGACCTCATCCAAAAGTCCACCAAAACCAGTGAGCTTTATAATCATACCCTAAAGTGCCAGAGTTGTCATCTTTTATATTTCCATTGCTTCCTAGCAAAATTAAAATGAGGACTATCACAGTTCTGGTCATAGCTTCTTTTATAATTCTTTCTCAGAACACTTTGTATTTCAAGTACAAAATCTCACATGCTTAAAATTCTCACAATTCTGTTCTTAATCTTAGACAAAGTTATCATTTCATGATCTCACTTGTGTTGCAGTATGTCTTACTGGATCTCTCTTGGGACTTTATGACTGCATGTGAATGTCATGACTCAAGGCAACCTTTAATATCAGAGCATGATGTAACTTCATAGTAAGAACGTGAAACAGTAGAAAAAAAGAAGCTAGTCTGGTATTTTTCTTTTTTTTTTTTTTTTTCTTTTCTTTCCTTTGGACCTATTTCTCAAAACTTGTTTAGGCTTGTCTTCTAGTTTTCTAAAGAGTATTTCATAACAACCATTTCCCTATCTGTATTCCTAAACCATAGCTTAACTTCTGCCTCTCAACGCTCCTCTTTCATTTGGTCACATGCACACATGGTATAGCCACCATCCATAAGTTACTATGAGTAGGACAATCCACAATTATCGGAATCTCTATCTCAATCAAGATATCAGCCTGGACTGAGAGATAAGGATGCAAACAAAGGCTAATGAGAAAATCCTTATATTCTGTGGAAGAATAAACACTCCACAAAATGCTGATGCAACAGTAGTGTAATAGAGTCAAAAGGTGCTAAGCTGTTCAAAGTAAAACTTTTCTAGTTCCT
Organism: Urocolius indicus; assembly: GCA_013401255.1. Lineage (NCBI taxonomy): Eukaryota > Metazoa > Chordata > Aves > Coliiformes > Coliidae > Urocolius > Urocolius indicus. The sequence goes on from WBNH01008300.1 coordinate 125,598, forward strand.
TATAAATGGCTCATTGGATTGTGGTAAGAGTTGGTGAGAGTTGGAAAGTCTCTGCCTTTGCTTTTGGACAGCATATTCTAAAAAAAACAACTTGAGAAAAATTTATTTCAAAGCCAGAGGCAATGACAACATCAAAATACTCCAGAATGTCTTTCCTCAGCCAGCCCTTGAACTCTAGCAGCAATCCTAATAACTTCAACAAATCTAATATTAGTCTGTCAACTCTAATAACTTCTGGGTTTTTGGTTTTTGGTTTTTTTTTTTTTTTTTTTTTTTGTCAGAGAGTATGTTACCTGTGATATATTAGCCAGGATCACTCAACCTTTGTGAGGAACAAGTGTCTGAAGAGAGAAGCAATGCTTACCTGGAATCTTGGCAAGTACCATAAATATGGTGGTACTATTTTGGTTAGATTTTCCTTTTTGAAGTTGTGTTCTGACATAGTATAAAATGCTTAGGAACTAAACTCTACTGTCATTTACATTGGAGCTAAATCCTGCTCTGCATCATCAAAGTCTGAGAAATTATTTTTGGAAGAGTATTCACAGTATTTCGAGACAATGAGAATAGGTTCCTATTGAAACCAAAGAAACTTTGGAAAATTCTTACTTACAGTTCTCCTTATGAGAATTAGAGCAAACATACTTAACTTTTTCCAGCCTAACAATGAAAATTAGTGCAGTAACTAGCTGTCTGCAAACATTTTCAGTTGGCCAGGAGCCCTGTTTGCAGCTGGTAAGCACTCACAGGTCACTTTAGGCATTTGTTGCTCAGCAACTCAGGTATTAGACAGCAACACCTGGTCTCGGTTACTTGAATTATGATAGCTTAGACTGGTGCCAATCTGGACTCCTGTTCACATGTCTAGATTCATATTTAAATGCCTACAATTAGATAATTGCATTTGATCATTCGGCCTTTGGATCACAAATAAAATACATATTAATCAATTTGCTATGTGATTTTCCCAGGAGGGGTATTGCCTTTCTCTTCTATATATTGTTGTTCTTTAAAAAGCAGTGATAGAGAACGACCCACCAAAAAGCCACAGCTGTAAGCTGGTTGATAAATGATGTGTATAGAAATAAAAGCATGAATTCATCAGGCATTTGATCAGCCTCTGATTTGGGCTTCAGAAGTCAGTGGAATATTTCTTTGACTTCAATGGACTTTGGATCAAACATGCACCATGCAGAAAGGGAGAGACCTGACCTATTATTTTCTAATAGAGCTTCAGAATTTTTTTCTCCCTTCTTGATCCTCTTTTAAGTCTTCACCTATTCCAACTAAAACAGTGAGAACCTGACATTTCGATAAAAGCTCAGCTGAAGCACACACATGCAGCAAGTGAAGTTTACCCTTTGACTTGCATCTTCCCTTATGTATGATGCATGATATTTAGGTTGCCTTACAGCACAGTTTCTGAAGTCGAAATCTTCACTTGTGTGTGCCACTGAGAGATGCAGATCAGATGCACCCTTTCCTGCTGAACACTTGACACTCTCCTTAATTACAGAGATGAAAAAGCACTTTAAAGGCTTGCTTTGATTCTGTCTCTCCCTCATCTTTGTCTTGCCTCATGTATTTTACCAATTGCCTAAGTGTGGGAACATCCTTTAGCTTTCATCTACCCAGGACTGTCTTTAAAAGGCACAAAATATTTTGACACACAATAATCATTTTTTCACCTCTTCTGTTCTCTGTAAAGGCAGTCAGATAACATGCTTTGTTTACTCTTTTGACATTTTTCCAATTCAATTATTGTCACCTACAGTGGCAATGTCTTGATTACCTTGACAAGACATGAATATACAACAGCAAATGTCCTGGCTGCTTTGCAGAGAAAAGATAGCAATAGCAGGGCAGAGACTGTTCACTAGTTAAGTAGTTTAAGATGAGAAAGTCTTTAATAAAAGAATCTAAAGTGGTCTGTAATATAATGATTAAAAAGCAAGTTGAATGGGTGTTCAAACTTATTTAGTATGCCTTATTCATGGTGATCTAAATGGAAAACATCCCTTGTTTCATGTCTGACCAGTTCCTGATTACCTCTAATGCCTTGCCATAAAAGATGTAGTGCTAATTTGCTGAGATGTTCCAAGTATTAATTCCTCCCTGTAGTTGCTTAGATATGAAATGTTCACTTTTTCATGTAAAAGCTTGCCAAGTTTTACCCACAAATAATTTTTCAAAGTAATTAAAGCAAAAAGGCTCAACTGTTTTTTTTCTTCTTTCCTGAAAGAGTTGTGAGATGATAATTGTATCTACAATTTACTCTGATGTTTAAAAATTACACTGATAGCAGGGTTTTTTCCTTACTGTTTTTCTGTTCTGTTTTGCCTAAGGGAGCATGTAGGGGGTATATTGACTATATTTGAATCTCAATTACTTTACAGTTTACAGTGATCATCCACTGAAACTGAGGCACGTATCAAATTATGATGTCACTAATTCAATTAGATTTTCTTGCTAATCTACCCACAGAAACAATAAATATTAGAAGGAATATAGGAGCTGTCAAATACAGTCTCACCATTTTGTGTGTTTACTTTGCTTGGTTTTTAAATAAATGCATTATTCAATGATGAATACTAAAACTAACTTTGAAGACTAAGTCATCTCTGATGTTTTGATCAGTGACCCAGGTGGCCTCTTTAAGTTGTCACCTTAAAACAGAAATTATGAAGGCTCTTTTGCCTTTGTACAGTGTGACAAAGCATTGACAAAGCATCCTCACTCTATGTTTTCCCATGTCATGCTCAGATGAGGTAGTATTGCTGTATTTTTTTTTTTTAATCTTCTGGAGTAATGTAAAATTAAGAAGATATTTTTAAATAGCCAAATTATATTGTACCTTTACAGAACTGAGTCATGTCATCAGCTAAAATACATTGAGAATACAAAATAATCTTGGCATTCAGATGCATGATTTAGATATGTATCTTGTATTAAAATTAACAAGAATGCCAGTGAGTCCTCTACATCATTTTGAGTATCTCACCATAAAGCTACAACTCGAAGCTCTTTAGAGGGAAATGATTATTAATGTACATTTCCTTCATACTGAAATTAACTTAATAGTGAGATAAATACGGTAACCACACGTATTTCATATGAAGTATGATTTTTCTTTACTGTCCACAAGCAGACAATACTAATACAGCAAGCAAAATAGGCTAAAAATAACTCACAAGCCATGGTACCATTAATCTTGTCTCCCAATTCTTCAATAAAAAACACTCAGCTTATTTTGATAAGAGGAAATGTAGACTCTTCAGACTAAACGTTCAATTATGTGTAGTCTCAGAGATATTTTTCATAGACTATTAAATATCTATATGCATTATATTTAAAGATATAAGAGTAATGTTTAGTAGCATTCTTATAACTTTAGATATTGATGCAATTAACTTTTCTTCAAGGGAAGAAACAGATTCCAGGGTTCATGTAGGTTTTAGCAGGAGTTGAACCTTTAAATTTCAGATTAAAGATATGTTTTGCCTGTTCCTAATAGCAGTTGCTGGAAGAAAGATCACCCCAGGATACCATTGACCTTCTTGGCCATGAGGGTGCATTGCTGGCTCATGCTCATCCTGCTGTCCACTATGACCCCCCATGTCCTTTTCCGCTATACTACTCTCTAAGAGTTCATTCCCCAGCCTGTACTGGTACCTGGGGTTGTTCTTTCCCAGATGCAAGACTCTACACTTGCTCTTGTTGAATTTCATTAGATTTCTCCCTGCCCAACTTTCCAGCCTATCAAGGCCTCATTGAATGGCAGCACAGCCAGACACCAGCTAAACAAAAACTACTGCTGTTGTATTCTTTAAATGTTTTATTAACTATATGCAGACCAATGATGTAAATTCTAATGTGAAAGAAGTACAACACAGCTGACTTAACGTTTCATGTAGCATATTACAAAGGACTATTTTTGTTTTCCTCACAGGCTGTGAATTATTAAGTAGCAACTAAAGAAGACCTGAAAGTATCACTGAGATCTAAGTGAAAGAACATCAGGAATATAAATATTCCATTTGTTAAAATAAAACCATTCTAACATCTACCTGTTAGTTTATTTGAGTGTGGTTTTGTTTAGCCATTTTAGAAGTGACAAAACTATTGTTTACGTAACACATCTACAGAAGTATAGACTCACAGGCTGAGAGTCCTATGTGGAGAAGAAAAGGATCATATGGTGAACTAGCCACTGGAGTATACAAAAGCAACTTGTAATAAATATCAATATGTTATGATTAATTTGTACATCTGGATAGATACTGCCTCATAGATATTGCCACACAATACCATCACAGATTACTTTTGTCTCTAACGTGACATATAGAAGCTAGTCAGTGCATCTAAAGGATCAGATTTGTAACTTTGTAGGGTTACAGTGCAAACCACAGATTGTTGGAAACGGCAGAAAAGAACATTTGGAGTTTCTATTTGAAATAATTATTTTTTTTGATTTTTTTCCTATCATCAGATAAAACATTAAAAAGTCAGAATCACAATGGGACATTCAAATTACCTTAAAAAGAATTTCCCCCACCCCCTGCTATTAGTTTTTCAGTTTGTTTGATTTTTTTTTTTTTTCAATTATTATAAAAATGGGCACATGGTCTCCTGGATTGTTTTGTTCTGATGTATATTGATTCTGATATTGATTTGAATCCTATAAATAATTATTTACCCATTCAATATTAAGCACAGGAGAAAGCATCTGGCTAAAGAAAAGAAAGTATTGTGTCAGACGGAATTGTGATTTAAATGAGGAGACTCCTCATTCTGAAAAATGAGATTCCTGTTATTGGTAATCAATATCGTAGCCCTAAGTATTACTGGTTTTACTATATTGCCATTAAAATAGTTTCAAAATACTTGTGCAGCTTATGACAATGTAAATATGACAGTGTCTTAAGTTATTTGTAATTCATTCCACTTAGCAATAGCTGCAGTAGGCAACTGTTGTGGTTTAAGCCCAGCTGGCTACTAAGTCCCACACAGCTGCTTTTCTCCAGAGGGATGGGGGAGAGAATAGGAAAAGTGAGAAAATTCATGGATGTAGATAAAAGACGGTTTAGTAAGTAAAGCAAATGCTGCATGCACAAGCAAAACAAAACAATTTCTTCACTATTACCCATCATCAGGCAGGTGCTCAGCCATCTTCAGGAAAGAAGGGCTCTGTCACACAGAATGATTACTTGGGAAGACAAACGTCATCACTCCAAACCTCCCTCCCTTCCTCCTTCTTCTAGCTTTGTACTCTGAGCATGATGCTGTATGGTGTGGCATGTCCCTGGAGTCAGTTGGGGTCAGCTGTCCTGACAGTGTCCTCTCTCAAATCTTTGTATACTCCCAGCCCACTCACTGTGCAAGTACTGCTCTGCAGTAGCGAGAACATCTCTGTGTTACCAACACTGCCTTCAGCACAAATCCAAAACACCAGCTACTGTGAAGAAAATTAACTTTGTCTCAGCCAAAATCATCACAGTAACAAAAAAAAAAAGAGAATATTTTAAATGAGTATGTTATCTGGGAGAGGAAGCTCTTTGGGGAAAGCACAAAAAGGAATTTATAAACAGAATTTTAGCTACTCCACGTAATGTAATTTCGTATGATTGTCATTTCTGCTTTTATTTCTTAGTGAGTTGTGAGACACTGTGTGACTAGACAGGTTTTATCTTACTGAAGTATTTCTTAAGAAGTCCGTTTTACACAGTTTTATGAAATGCCAGTTATTTTCCTGATGAAAACAGTTACCAAAGAGCTTCCTTAGGAAGCCTCCACCAGTCCCTTTCATTCCCTTAAAACTTCAAAGCCAAGTTCCAATCTTACCTTGAATACTCACCCAGTTTTTTTTTTTTTTACTTTTTGTTTGCTCTATGATGTTTATAGAGTTTCCAATCTGGAAACACAAACCCCGTAGTCAGAAGGACATGAGGGCTGAATTACAAAGCACCATCAAAGGAGGCACGTAGTTGGATGAAAACCTGCCATCTGCTCTCTGTTTCTCTAGCAATAGGTATCCCATTGTGCCTAAACCTTAGAAAAGGTTAGTGTATAATATGTGCTTTTATATATTCCCTTTATCACTTTTCTCCATTTGTGTGACAACATTACTGCTTTCTTACTTCTGTTTTTGAGTGTGAGTTAGACTTTCTTGTTGTTTTCTACTACTTAATAGTTTGACAGAAGCCTTTAGTTTGTGATTAGAGCATGCCTCTGGAGCAGATTATGTTTGCAGCCTCTGGTTCATTTTGAATTTTTAGGAAAACAATTTTTGCAAATAGTTACATTGTAGTTCTGTGCATTTTCTGCTAAATCCAAATGTGTTATAGTACAATAAAAGACATAAATGTTATTTTACGGGAAGAAAAAATAACTTGATTGATGGCTGTTTTTCTCTTTAGCATTGCTTGTTTTGGATGTGAACAACCTTTTAGTTTAGAGACTATCATTCAAAATCTATATATCATGCACAGAGTTGAACCTTCTTCCCCATCATGAGCCACTCTAATCTTATCCATGTCACCAAAGTGACCATGAGACTTTCTGCATATTCACTTTCTGACGTTTTCCTTTATTCCAGCCATTTCTTAACTTAGAAATTGACTGAGGGATTATCTGGCTAAATTAAAACATTTGAAAAACCATATGATAAAATGCCAAGATAAAAAAATTAGGATTGACAATTTATTTTTAGTTTTATTGTTTTCTTGGTCATTAATAGCATTTTTGAAAAAAAATTTGAGGTCTTTTCAGTGATGGATAATCCAGTTATTATCCAAATTATTGATTTCAGTGTCTGCAGGAGAATGTGGATCAAGTGGAGGCTGGTTAAGGTGCTGCATGACACAACGGAAATAGGGATAAAAGGTCACATTTCTTTTGATGATGTTTTGCATGATCCTTTTGGGAATGTTTGTCTGGGACTTTAGGACCTGATAGGAGGAATCAAACTGTAAGTAAATAATACTCTGCAGGAATTTAACTGAGTTTTGGACCCAGTGTGGTTTGCAAAGGGTTGTGGAATACATAAGGCTGGAAGTAATTATAAATGTGTCTGTTTTCTGCTCTCACAAACTGTGTTAGCCCATAGCTCACTGTAATATGCAGATGCCACTGAGAATAATCAAGTATAGCATCTCCTCCTCATATTTTAATATAAACTAGCATACCAGCTGATAAGAAAAAAGATGCATATCATGTAATCAAGGCAAATGAGATAAATATTAGCATAGTAAATCACCTCTACTCATAAACAGTATTCTGAGCATTCGGCATTTCAAGGTGAGAATGTCTTTGTGAAGAAAAGAAAACTTTTATATATATAGAAGAAAATAAATTTATCAAGTAATTTTCTGTATTTCCTGTTGTAATTATCTTTGATATTTGTCTTTGAGTGAGAATACTCTCTTTCAGAATCTAACTTTTTTTTCTACCACTCTCTGTCCTTGGATTAAAACACTTTTCATGGCATTCCATTTGTTGCCATGGAAATGAATGTGATTCTCTGAAGTGGGTTCTCTGGAAGAAGCAGTATGGGGGAAAGAGTTGGAGGTAAAAAAGGCAAATATTGAATCTGAATAGGTTTCTTTTGGAACTAGTGATTGTGAGAAAAAATAGATATTGTCTGAAAGAAGAAGGTCTTAAAATTTAATGTACACATAAGGCTTTCAATCTTTAAGAAAAGATAGAATTTTTGACCACCTAGGACAGTGATGTAACTCTAACTTTTGAATAATTGTGTCCTTGAGGAGAGTGTCATCTCTGTGCTTACTGGTGAAGAGTGGGACTGTGTCAGCCAGCTGTTTTCCTGCCCCGCTGCTCTGCAGAGATTCAGAGCAATAGTGGACTTGTATTTTGTTATATTTTGGGCGTTTGGCTTAGAGGCACATGTGTTGCTACAGAATCCTGCCAGTCTGCTATGTTTCCACACATCTAGAGCTTGGGAAGATGCCACAAGCTTACAGCTGTCTCGCATACAATGCTCATGCAGATCTCAACTTCTTTGCTGATGGTTAGCTTTCACTGATTAGATGTTACTGAGTCATCAGGCAGGAAGGAAAAAGTTCATGTTTGGTTTTCTTTGTGTAACAAAAGTAACTGTTTACGGCATGGAGCCTGTTGAAAACAGTCTCTCATGCTTGTGCAAAAACTTCAGAAGAAATATTTGCTTGCTGCTCTGGAGATGGTTGGTGCCTCTAAGTCTAGGGAAACTTCTAGATTTTCCTGCTCAAGTTGAGTGAAACTTGGGACCTCTATATTTTTCCCAGTTATATCATGTGAATACAGAAATGCAGCTGTAATTGTTGCCTTGAGATTCCTTAGGATCATATCGCTTGCCTAGTCATTGGGAGGTTGTAGCTGTAAAGGCTATCACTTTTTTTCAATCATGAAAGGTTATTTCCCTTCAGTAGTAAATGAATAATTAATAATATGTAATTAATACAAAGGCATACATCAGCATCTTCTATCTGACTACTTCTCAGGAATGTTAATAACTATGGAGATGGCCTTGACTCATTTTTCAAGAATGAAGTGACATTGACTTTTATGTGGTCTCAGGGATCAGCATTATGATCGAAATCTGAGTGTTTTGTTTTGGAGATGCAAAAAAAAAGGGAGATGACTCTCTCACTACCTCATTTGACTATGTAGCTCTACCTTTCCTATGATCTTTGGAGACCCAAAGTTGTAGCATCTTGCTGGGTGCAATATTGTTCCCCATAACAGAGAAATATTCTAAACCATTGGTTCTCCATATGACTTTGTGCTTACCTTAAATTCAGTTTAGTGCTAATTCTTTGGAGGAACAATAATCTTCTTGAACTGACAGGGATCCTTCGGAACTTCAGGGACACTTGTTATTAATGATCTGTCAGTCCTAACAATAAATGAGAAGTCATATAATGAGGGTTACATGCTTTGAATAACCTGTAAGTGACTTGTTCTATACTGCAGTATGTTCTGCCAAGGTAAAAAGCTCCCTTGCTTATTTATACTCCACTTTAATAGAATTTTGATCAATACTTCCTTCAAGGGGACAGCTTTTAGCTGGATTTTTTTTTGTTATAATCAAACTACATAAACTACTGTTGTTCAGTCTTAGTTGTCGCCGTGTCATTATGATGATTTTTGATACATGTAGCTGAAGCATATTTTATCCAAGGCAAAACATAATTAACATATTTAGTCTTCAGATGCAAAAATTTAGTTCAATTCAGTGTGACCAGATGGAAGTGCCACAGAGGATAATCTCATGGAGGCAAAGGGTCAATCATTTATCATTGTATTCTCTATTTAATCAAAGGAACCTTCAAGAGTTTTGTCTCGTGTGTTCAGCTGCCAGTGACATACCTTTCCACAGATATTAGTCTAACTTCTATGAAGCTCAAGGATAGAAGTTTGACACTACTGTTATTGTGTTTTGGTGCTCAACTCCTCTTATTCATATCTTCCATGCTGCAACATTATAACACGGACCACTCATTTACCCTTTAGAGCACCTTTTTTATTATTATTTACTTAAGGAATGTACAGCTCACACTCAGCTGTCTTTTCTTTAGATTAACCAGTAATAGCTCTTTCAGTCTCTACTCATAAGTAATATTTTCAAGCCATAGAATAATTATTATTGTTCACCTCTGCATTTCCTCTCATTTGTGTATGGTCTGCTTTGGGCAATATAGCCATGCACTCTAATGTAGTGTAACCATTTTGGGAGGAATGTGTGTGTATGCCATGGTGCTACCTGATCAACAGGTAGCATCACTTAGACTGAAGCCTATTGTACGGAGTCCTTAGGACTGAGAGAAAAACGGTTGCTGAGAGCAACTTGACCTCTGTAGTGGTAACTTAAACATCCCAGTCTGTAAAGTTTAGTTCCATGGTCATCAAGCCTATGCAGGATTTCTGTCCCACACTCTCCCAGTAGTGATTAAATATATCCAAAATGACTCATGCTCCCTCTTTGTTAAGTTAAACGTCATCCATGTGGTGTATAGTCCATAAGAATTGTAGAGTCTCCAGTTTTATGTCTACAAAAGTATGCTTTGATCAAGTTAGTGATCTGCATTTTTGATGGATCAGGCAGCCCTAATTAATTATTTATGCTTTGTATTGAATGTTTTATGATAAATCAGGAGGGTAAAAGCTTTGCATGTGGATATTAAAGACATTTCAATGTGGTTTTTTTTTGGACAGAGAGTTGTATCAAACAGAATAAATTATCTTGAAGCTACTATTTTCTAGAAAACTAGACATATTAATTATATTTGGAAACACTAGCAATTGTTGAGCTTCAAAACATCTTTTTTAAGGTGATGTTTTTAACACCTAAAACTGTACTTTTTATACTGCAACCTGTGGGATGTGATTTTTAACATGATACAATTTATGAGACATAATTCATAAGCATATCTGTCCAATGTTTTGTCATACATGTGTAATTTTCCATTTCTTGTGAAGTATTGTGTCAAAACTAGATTCAGTAATGAAAACTCAGAGGATTTTCACAGTTAAAGACTAAGTAAAAAGTTAGCTTCAACTTTGGTGGAAACAAATTATTCCCTGTGAGAAAAAGGGAATTGACAGTTGAATGTGCTCACTTGTGATGTGATTTATATAGTCACATGTAACTGCCAGTGAAATCATGAAAACAGATTTTTTTTCCTGGCAGTAAATGTCCTTACATTTGATGAAACAGGTTCAACCCCAAATTGAGCTGTTTGATAGGATCTCAAAATGTTCTGCTTTGTTTACTTTTGTTACTCATATTAATAAGCCCTAACTATTTTCATGGTTCTTTTTATTTATCAGAGGAATTATTACACTACTACCAAGAATTCTTGTTATGATATTTTCCCTTTGGGTGTTTAATCAAGTTACAATGTGTGGTCTCTTATTAAGGAACAAAGAAATTAGTGGTTCCAACACAAGTGGATCAAAGCAAACTACTGAATATTTTCAAGATTAATTTTTGTGAGGATAATGAAATGGGGATGTGACACAGAAAGAGCTATTAGATATCTAAATATCACCTTGTTGAGAGCTTCTGTCCTATTGTAAGAACAGGGAAAGCTGTTATAGAGAGGGGAGAAAAGGAAGTTTTCCTTCCTCTATGTATCTGAGCTTATATGTGAGCAATTAGCTTGGGATATTGACTGCTTCTCTTCATTTCAAGTTTGTCTCTAGAGACTGAAGAGAGGGCTTCTGTTAAAGCCCTGGCTCAGACGTGGCTGAGATGCATCCTTTCAGTTTTATACCCTGGGCTATACTGTATGTGGACTTTATGCTAGACTGATCGTTACATCATCTGAAGTCCCTATCTGATGCATTTTAATGAAAAGAAGGGCTTTGGGGCTTCTGCTGTGGACGTAAATGTTTATACTGACAATGCTGTACGTCATTTTGTTTTTTCTTCTAGTAACAGTCTAATGCTGTCCATCTTATGTCATTCAATAACTCCTCAAAACCATTCCCATCAATGGATAGGAGATAACTAAATGTTATTTCACTTTTAAAATAATTCTTATGCTTTTCTGTTTAACTGTTTGTTTATAGTCACTGAATAAAGCCCATGAAAATGTTATTTGTGAATTTGAATTAATGTATTTCTTTAGATTTTAATGGCACAAGAGCAATGCATAAACAGAATTCTTCATCTGACTTTTAGAAAGAAAAGGTAGAGACCCCCTAATTGCTGTAGTCCTTTGACTAATTACCTCTTATAACTGTAGTTAAGCTGCAATTGATTCTGTAATAATTGGGTGTTACCAGGGATGATGCTTATCAGAAAGCAAATCTTTCTTAGGAAAAGATGCCAAGTAAGGTACATTGTAATTGTTCAAGGACAGACAGTTTTGAAAAGCAAGCATATATGAAGGTCATGCTAAGCAATTATTTTGATTTAGAATAAACCTTCTCTGGAATGGCTTTATTTGCTGTGCACTGTACACAGCTCTGATCAGTGTCGGGAAATAGCCAACAGGCTTGTGCTTGTGACTACTGCGGTCAACAAGACACATGTGAAGATGTTAGAATGTGATAGCTCTCTGACAAGAAATGGGAAGCTCTCCACCAAGTAAATATTTTCATATGTGGATTAATAAATATGTCTCACAAGGAGGTCAGCATGCTGGATTTTGTTTTTTTTTTTTTTAAAGTCTGACTCTGAGCCTTGCAATAGGAACCCAGTTCTTTGAACAGCTGATTTGTAAAACAGTCTAGATGATGGTGAGTCCCTAGACTGCATTCATCAAAAGGTTTTGCTAAAGAATTTGAGTCTTAAGTATTCTCAGATCATGATAGAGTTAGAGCTCATGAGGCACTGGTGACCAGAAGTTCCAGAGATGCTGGCTTACAACTGAGCACACTACACCTGTATATTGCAATGTAACAAAATTTATTAAGCATTTCCATATATATATGGAAATATATATTTCATTTTCTTAAGATTTAAAGCAAAAAATTATGGTCAAGTTCTGGGAATGGCTCATTTTACAAATTTTACTTCTATTTCTTTCATGAAGTGGTAAAGGTAGATACATATGTATATGTATATATATGCTTATACATTTTGACAAACAATAAGATGACACAAATGACAAAGCAGGAACAGATTTTTTTTGTTTGCTTTTCAGTGCCAGAGTGGCACCTAGGGGTGTTTCAGAAGTAGCACATTGTTTTTTTCTTCTCCCTTGGACTGTCAGTGGCACAATTGTTCTAACAAAACAGGTAAATGTCATACTTCAAGCAAATGTAAATGCATTGAATCAAAGCTACACATGAAACTTGCTTCCAGAGGCACCAAACATAGAAACTGGAGAGTCCAAAAATATTTCTGGAGGGTGTTTCTGATCTTCCAGGTATATAAAAGCTGTAAAGATCATCTAAGGAAATAAGAACTGTTCTTGCAATTGTAGATGATATTTTTGGTAGCTTCATTAACTTCCTTTTGGCTGGGTATTTGAAGGCAACATCACCTGTCTGTCTACACAGAGGCAGAACATACCTGGGCTTTACTGCATATATCTGCATAAAATCCTCAAATCATGTCCCAGCATGCTTTGTGTTCAGATTAAAATATAGTGAATCCTGGATTACTTTCTCCAGGGGCACAGACTCCCATGTTTACAAAAACATCTATCTAGTCAGGAGCCTGGAGGGAACATCTCCACAATACAGTAATACATGTTTCAAAACATGACTGACACATCTAATTGGCTATTGGTAGAAATGCATCTTCCTCCTGAAGTGGAAATATACTGAGACTAAGTATAAGACCAGAGAATGATAAACCAGCTAATGAAAATCAAAGGAAAATTGCTTATTTCAGACACTGTTTGGTTGATTTTCTCCATAGTACCTGGTAAAACCAATATCATGGATAGACTGCTATAGCAGATAGAAGGAAATGTCGAGGGTGTTGCAGCTGTGAAGTCTTACATTGGAGTTGAATATCTGTGTATTACTTTGAAATTATTGATACATCTCTAAAGGTCCCTGCCAACCCCTACCATTCTGTGATTCTGTGATAATCAGAGGAGTAATAAGAGTATTTGCTTAGAACCTCCATATATATCCATAAAAGAAAAGAATGCTGCATGTGTTAGTATTCACTTATGAGTGTCTGTGAGTGAGAGAGTGGAATTTGAGTGCACTTTGTGGCAATTTGTTTTTCTTTTGATGCAGAGATGAATAATGCAGAATGATTCTCAAATCAACAAGTAAATCACTGTGTAGCAACAGCACTGCACTAAATAAATTGCTACAACTGGCAGAGAAACTTATTCTAACCTTAAGACCTTCTCTACTCCAAGAAACATATGAGAGAAAAAAGATTTCTTATTATAAGCACAACGATGCAGGTAGAATGGGGAGCAGGCTCTAAGGGCATCACAGAAAGTAGCTGAGAGACAGGATGCTCTGTAAAACTAGGGATAGAAAGGGAGAGGTAGCAGATAAGATGCATATGCTTACAAAGATGGTGCCTCCCAGGCAGAAATGGGTCATGCTGGGTTGAAACAAAGCAACCTCAGGACAACAGAAGAGTGACCTGATAAAATGCAATATATCGAAAAGGAGGGAAAAACTCTGGGGGTGGGGGAAGGAGGATGCTCTGCATGGCAAGTACTGAAGCTGACAAATGAAGGGCAGAGTACAGCTAAACAAGAAGACAAACCTGCAAGTGATTAAATAGACAATTCAAAAGACATTAAGTTCCTGCGGAAGACAGATGGAGTTGACATTAGGAGAAGAAAGCTGCAAATAGAAATGGGAGGAGCAACTGAACTTTGGTTTTCTCTCTAGAGTAGAATTTTATGTAGTCTTTTTTTTTTTTTTAAATCAGAATTGGCAAAGCAGATGACAAACTAGTAGAGGAACAATGTTTATTCTTTTATTCACTTGCACTAGATCTTGTCTGTGTGCAGATCTGATCTCCACCCTGCAATGAATCATAAATGTCTCGTGCACCAGACCTTTAGACTGATTAGTTTGTATTAACACTGCTAATATATGTGACATCTTATGCTGAATGTCACTAATAACTCTTTGGTGCAGGATTACCTGTGTTTACTGTGGAAAAAAAGAGATCAGTATGATTTTTATAGATAATTGTACATTATGACTGTGTGCACATGATGAGCATTAGAAAGACTCCTCTGCTACACAACTCAGATGTGAGTCCAGAGTTTGATACTCCTCTGTAATTTGGATGTATTCATTTTTTACTTGGCTCATTATGAATGGAGACACCAGCTGCAAAATTCAGATGCTGTTCTAAATTTGGAATCTGAAACTTACCCAGAGGTCAGGGACTTTCAGGGATAAAAGTGAGGTTTAGAACTCTCTCTAATAGGAAGATAATATATATTTTAAAAGGAATGACTCCAGACTTCCTTTCCAGTGTCATTTACTAGGTATATCACACAGTGAAGATTCTATGAAAACTCTGTTTTCATGACCCTCACTGTCAGTTCTGTGTATTGCCTGGATCAGATTCTGATATTTTACTGCCCAAAATCAATTGTAAATCTCTAATATTTCTATTAGGCAGGAGAATGAAATGGCATAAGGGAATAGTATGTGTGGCATATATGTCACTTAAGGTTATAACATCTAGCATTTATGATTCCAGACTACTCTTAGCGAATTCTTAGGGCTAGATAAGGAAAATGCTTCCATGCCTACGGCATGATTTAGGCAAAATTTAGAATCTGAATTCCAAACCTGTAAGCCAAAATGCCTGGTTCAGCTCTCTGCTGTTGTTTCCTGAAACAGGATGCCTGTGTCTTTGTTTTGATATTTCTTTCCTAGGTGCCTGAGCAGTTGATGCCATGTCTAATTCTCACAGGGATCCCAGCTAGCTGCTGTGCCAAAACCACCTTGCAGCCAGACAGATTTATGCACATCAGGAAATGGAGACATTTATTATTCACCCTTTTATTACTGTAGTCCAGGTCCTTGCATGTCAAACCCAAATATCAGGCAATATTTTTGGAATCCTGTGGGAGTAAGAGGTGGAAACCAGGAAATCTACACAGCACCACAGAGATTAGCAAACACAGCTTTCCGATCTTAGCTGACATACTGATTCATAGTACTGAAATTTTGTATTATGTTAGTGTGCTTCTGGGAAGGAGAGATATGGGGAACAGCACCCTAAAGAGGCTTTGCCAGGAGGGGCTGGACAGGAGCACTGTGCTTTGCAGACATAGCTGTCAAGCACTGCTGATCAGTTAAATCCTCCCAGGGAAGGGAGCAGACCTTGGCCAGCAAACTCAGCTGTGAGAGATGACTAAAGAACACAGCATGAGTTGCATGACAGGCTTGCCACATGCCACTGTTAATTATCCGATGTGAAGCTGAAACCTGAATCATGCAGGTATCACCCTGCATGAATTTTTCAGGTGTTTGCAATGAGCATGCTGTAGATTTTTTTGTTTCCTACATCTTGTCCATGATCTATGGCTTATATCAAGGTTTCATGCATTTAAAATACCTTGCTTAATGCTGCCTTTTTTGGTGTTTTCTCCTTCATAATAACACTATGAGTTTTGAATTGAGCCCACCTGGTTGGATTTTAATGAGAATATTTTGTTCTTTATGTAGTTTTGTGGAAATGCTGACTTGTCTCAATATGATTTTTCCCTTTTTGGAGAGGTTCTGCCCTCCTTGCTATCCAATAGCAACCCCTCTCTCACATCCCTAGTTTCCATTGCATTCCACAGACTTTAACATCTGTATGCTTGTTCTGTGACCTCAAATAGTGCAATCTGATAAAAATTAAATTGCTTTCACTATAGAATACTTAACTGTTTAAAACTGTTTGCAAGTTTACCACCTTGTGGAAGGCAGGCTTGTTGACTTTGATGTGGAGGAGGTGGGTCCTATGGCAAGCACTATCTGAAAGAGAGCAAACACAAGGTGACTTAGCAGATGATTCTAGGTGGAAATGGTTAAAACCAATGAGGAAAGGTCAGAAAATGTCTGAAAATGAAATTGTAATTCAGGAAAGAGTCTTGAGACGTGATGAATTACCACTGTGAAGTAAAACTGATATGGCAAATGGAAGTGAAAAGGTGATAGAAGGGCTGAATGGCTCAAGGGGTTTGTAATTGGTACAGAAAATTTTGCTCCCAAGTCAGTAGCTTGATTTTGCACAGGCTCATGACTACTGCTGAAAAATCCTGAAAATGTAATTTTATTTACTTGGATTAGTGTCATAAGAATCATTATGATATTTTTTCTATGTTACTTTTGAAAGCCCCAAAACTTGAGATGAGGTTCACAAAGATGTTTAGATGCTTAGTGTGCAATAAGTATGTTTGCAGTGCAGTTAATCACGTGCTTAAAATATGTGTATAACCTAAAATGAACCTTGTACTATACTCAGTTGAGCAGGACTATCAACACTGTGTGGGGGTTCTAGTGAGTATGATTGGTTTGTGCTCCAGTGCTCATACCAGTCCAGCCGTAAATGTAACTGTCCAGATTTTTTGCTGTAAATTAGAATTATGTTGAAAGCAATGGACAACTTAATTATATTGTGATCTTTCATAAATGTGCAGTTATTTTACTGTTTTGTTGTAAATTAATTCTCTCTGTGAGAAATACTGACTTGAAATTTTTAGACTGTCTTGTGTATAGAAGGAAGTTTACACCTGACTGAGACATGCACTGTAGAAATGTTTTCCTGAACTCTCTTTGTTCCCACTTGGGAAGTGAGGATACTCTGATGTTTTGTATTTCATTTATTTGCTTTTTCTTTCTTTAATTTGTGAGTGCATTTGAGTTTCCTTAAGTGTTTAATGATTCTGCCAGATCTATTAAGAGAGTGATCCTCCAGCCAGGAGGAACATATGAGCATTCTTAGACCTTCACTTTGTACATAGAGCAACTCCTGAGATGAAAATTCTTAGTATTTCAGTCTCATTTCAGGATCTGAACTAGAGTGATTGTGACAGCAGCATCAGCACAGTATCAGGATTGCAATAGGAAGGATCACTCATTCCCAAGATGTCTGGAAGCAACATGAACGTTTTGATGGCACTACTCTTAAAACTTTTTGGTAGAATAGAAAAGGTTATCCCTGCTAAATGAGAGCCACAAAACTCCAGGCAAAATGTGGCTTTGGGGTGCACATTTTGACAAATATGGTCAGCTAACAGTGCTTGCCTTTACTGGATGTTTCCTGCCACTATGGCTTCTCCCTGCCTTAATCTTTGGAGCAAATATGGTATTGTTTGACATATACTGTTAGATAGAGGATATACAGAAATCCCTAACAATGAAATTAGTGGTTTAGTGCTGTTCAGCAGTACCTTGGGTATTCAGACTTTCTTGTCACCAAAGCATTCTTGCTTACTGACTACATGCTGTCATCAATGGAGAACTGAGATGTAATTAAGCCTGGGTTACACTGGCCCAGAAAAGGGCTTTGTTACACCGAAGAATTTTCTGTGATATTTATGTATAAACTACACAGCTTATCTGTAATTTTACTTATTTTAGAAATAGGTCTAAGACAGAATTGATTGATCAGCTTTTGTGTGTAGAGGAAGATTACAAGAATTCTATGCCAATTATTGCAGCACTAAACTGCTCAGTAACTTTGAGCTCAAGTAGAGACAGCTGTAAATCTCAGAGCAACTGTCATGCCCATCCAGTGAGAAGTTCAGCATCTGAAATGCTTGTCTAGAGACATGGCTGAGGAGATCAAGCCTTGTAGGCATTGTGTATAATCCGAAAAGAGGCACTGGATGAAGTCATATGGAAGGGTTGATCCATTCATGTTAAATCAGGTGAAGTGATACACAATTAGTAACTACTTGCTAGATGACATATTGTTCGAGAAGCCTTAGTTGCATCTCCCATCAAACACAATCCACTGGAAATAAGAAGTGATGATTACTGATAGAATTGATAACGACAGGAGGGGTAAATTTCACCTGCTTATACCTAGGATTTTTGTATCCTCCTCAGAAGCAACAAACTTGGCTGGAGATGCAACATCTAACTAGCAGTCTCACTGACTTGTCTGTTCTATCAGTAATATAAGCAGAGTTCACAAATTTGTGTCATTTTAGTTGTATTAATCTAAACCCAAGGTTTATCTAAATCTTGACAGAGAGTGGATCAAAAAAAAGGCATTCTGGTTTATGTTTATCATGATGAGATGAATCAGACACTTTAAGTGCCTGTAGTCTCAATTTCCTCTGAAAAGAAAGTGGATGAGTAACTAATGTATAGATTTATATTGCAGAATTGCCTATATTTTAATCCTATAGGATAGAAAACAGATTGAATAACAAGGTCATACCCATTGTTATGGATATCACTACTGTCTTTGCTTTCTACAATGTAGTTTTCAGAATGTGTGCATCAGGAAGTCATTTGTCTACAGTGCTTTTCTGTCATTAATTGTGTTCTATGACAGTCTTTTCACTTATTACATTTGTACAATGTGTAGTCATCTCCAACTGTCATGGGTCAGTCTGACACTGATCAAATCTCAAAATGAAGAAACAAGTGTTCTGAGAGAAGTACGGTTTTGTGCTCAAAATAAGCACTTAGCTGGAGTAGAGTGCACTGTGTTACCCATTGTACTTCATTTTGAATTTCCCGAGTCATAATCAAGGTGACTAATGGCCCTGCAGCCTTCACAGGAAAGTAACTATTTGCATGGCAGATTGAAAAGAAGCCAACAGTAGACAATTTCAAAGATAAAGAAAGATTCAAATTATGGCTTGTGTCATCATTCCTTTCCCAGAGATTAGAGCAGTCTAGTAATGGAGTATATTTATTTTATGGGTAGGACTTTAACCTACCACAGTCCGTCTTGCACAAGTGACAGTGAGACATCTATGGTTCCCATAAAAGTCTAATTTAAACCCTTGAATGTGTGATTAAAAGGGGAAATTCATAGGAAATGATGGCTTTCTGTTTTACTTCTTATACTTTCTTTGTATATTTGTGTGTATTATTATTTGGAGAGTTATATTTGTGAAAATGAGCCCTACTTATGCAGTTTGGAATGTATTGTTTTTCTTAAAGTTTCCTTCTAATATTTGAATTCTCTTATTATCAAAAGCTCACATTAGATGAATTCTATAATTACAACAACAAATAGGATCTAGTGGAGCAATGCCTTGTTCTTACAATTGGGGAAACTGACTGCCCTACTCCCAGGCTGTGGCATTCCAGGCTAAAGGAAATTGCAAGGAGTCATTGAGGCCATCTTTCAGCTCAAAGACAAAACTTTGTCACTTTTGTGACAAAACTTATATCTCCAGTCGTGAAGACTGCCTATGGAGCTTGTTGAGTTTGTGCCGGAGTTTAACAGTGGGGAAAGATGCAGGTTAGACATTCAGAGTAACTCCTAGAAGTGCTCTCTTACTACATCTTAAAACAGTTACTACTTGTCTTTATCACGAACACATTACTCACACATTGCAGAAAACTTTTATAATCTTGAGTACAGTTATTATGTGCTTGTCTCTCCGGGCAAAAATAAATGGCATTCTAGCAACCTTTTTTTCTTATATTTGCTAACATTTCCTCAGACACTGATTACTCTCATTCACCTTCTCTGGAATCCATCCAGCATGTCCAGTTTGACCTTCCTTGAACTGCGTCATAGTGCCTTACACGGGATACAGTAATTTCTCAAGGATGTCCTGTTGGGTAGCAGAACATTGCTGAACTTCACGTGCCTGTCATGTGACACTCTTGTACATACATCTCAGTATATTTTGCACCTGTCCCTCAGTAGCTTCTGTGCTATATTATTATCTAGCTAACTTTCTACCGACCTGTTTCTTTACCTCCAATCTGGAGTTAGCACAGCTGATTGTTTCCTTGTAAAATGCTGGACTTGCCTTTATGAAATTGCATCCTTTTCCTTTTCCTTTTCCTTTTCCTTTTCCTTTTCCTTTTCCTTTTCCGTCTTTCCAGTTGGTCTGGCTTTCTTTGAATTCCAGACCTGTCCTCCCTAGTTTGAAACTATCTGTAAAGTTAAAATCTTACTCTCTACTCCATCATCAAGGTCACTAATGAAAAATATTGAATAGTACTGCATTTGGACATAACCCAAGGAATACTGCTTGCTACCCCTTCCACTTTGGCACTGGAAAAGTGGTTCTCTGACAACAGTTTTCCAGCCAGTTAGATATCTGCTTGATAGGCATAATTCCCCAGGGCATTTGTAAAATTCTGGCAGTAGAAAAAAACCTGCCTACTTGTTAAATTTTCTGACCATATTTCTGTCTCTTTGATAAATGGAGAAGAGAGCAGACATCCATCCATAGTAAAATTTTGAATGAAAATTTATGCTTCTACAAACCAAAGTTATTGTTATTGCTAAAAAAGAAAGTTGCCTCACCAGCACAATCTACCACAACCATTAGGAAGGCTGTGGATCAGTTCCCTTTAGGAGAGGCTGGACTAGACCTTGGTTGAAGACATCTGACTCTATTCTGACCTTTGAATTGATTTGAATTTTGCATCTATTATATCAGCAAATGCACAATTTTGATGTCCAGTGATCAGACCTCCAAGTGTAAATCCTCACAGACATCCTTTGTGGTTTGTAGAGAATGGAGACGTGGGCTTTCTCTAATTTACTAGTCCTCTTTTTCTGCCTTCTAGGGAAAACCAAACAGCCAAGGTCTCTGATTCTATCCAGTTCTCAGCAGGGATTGCTACTTCAAGTTCACTGACAGCTATTGAGTGCTACTATTTGTATTTTTTATATGAGCAACAACTAGTGAAACGGTTGATATTGATAATGACCTAACACAGTATGGAGAGAAAACGAGAGGCTGCTTTTTAAGGTGTTTACAAAATTCTTCTAATGCTTCTAAGCCACTTCTAAACCATATTAGACAAATGCAAGTTATTCAGTGGAACTGAAAGTGACGATTTCCAAAGCAGAAACCAAAAACTTTCAAGGAACTTCTGCATTTTTTAATCTTATGATATATTTTTAAAAACTAACACAACAAAATGTACAAAAGGTAGCGTTTAGAGTTCCCAGGACATGTGTATGTAAGCAGCTAAATGATTTATTATAAATGAGAATCCTAAAACATTCTTGATAGAGTGGAGAGGACAGCATGACTACCATCAATAATGATGTCACACACTCACACAGCATGACCTGTGCTTCTTTCAGCTTTGTAGAATACTAAAATCTTTATAGGGATGGGAGTGAAATCCTCTACTTACACTATTTACTATAGCATTTCGTTGTATATTGGATCTTTTGATTTTTAAATTATGCCATTAGCACATGCGATATGCCACCAAAACAAGTGTAACATGTTACAAAGTACTATCTCTAGACTTTATTTCATGCATTTTACTAAAACAATCAAAGGTTATTGCAATTTATTGTGCTATATTTGGTCTTAACCAAAAACAAAAAAAAAAACCAAAACCCACAAAAAAACCCCCAAACCTCTGAACTTTCAAAAAATTAAATCTACTTGGATTATTCATTTTTTTCTTTTCTGTCTAAAATGTCTCAGAAAGAAAAGTATTTTAACAACACCTGACCAGCATTGTTTAAACTTCCTTGAAGAACTGATTATGCAGGTCGTGTTTGACTTCTACCTACTCCAGAACCTTTAGGTCACCAGACTGTCAGGCTCCCAGTTAAACTTGACTCACAGAGATGTTCGTGAAAATGTCACCAGAGAATTTCAATATGTAGCTAGGCAATTCATAAAAGTTTCCTTTCTTAACTTTTTTATTGTTTAACTTTCTGTTAAAGCCTCTCAGATGAACATACAGCACAGATTAGTTGAGTACAAAGCTGGTGATATCCTGGTAGGTTGCTGCAGGGAGCTGCTGTGGGGGGTGAGATGTGAAGTCATGTGGAATTTGAAATCTGCTTTTTTTCTAACAGGCTGTCTCCAATCCAGCTGATGCAGAGACAGCCTAAAGAATTTCCTTAGGATGGATGAATGGCGTGGGAATTGTGGAAATGGAGGTTAAGCATCCTAAATTGAGAGTATGCTCTTAAACTCAAGATGTAACGGTCTTTGGGATTGCAATTTCTTTTTAAACATGACCTTAAAAGTGGACTAATATTTATGACAGGCTAGATATTCACATCTACAACTCTGAAAAAGCATATACAAAGTAATATCAAAGCACAGAATAACATTGACTGTTGTCAAATATTATAGAGATTCTGCTAGGACTTCCTTTTTCCCTGAAGCAAGATATACACTTCAAAGCATCCGTCTTCCTGACCTGGCTTCCACACCATGTAGAACAGAATTCTACAGGTTTTAGGCTTTTGTTAAGCACATATGTAAAAAAAAATAATTAATTTGCTGAACTGGTACTTGAGCAGACGGTTTGTCTGTCTCTAGTCAGGAAAGGCAAGGTATGTTTAAAACCTACAGGAGCTATTCAATGAAAAGCTTTCCAAATAGGTAAACTACCAGACCTCCTTTGGCTTAATTTTCACTGATGAAAAACTACACTACATTTGTTCGGTTTAAGACTTGTTTTTAGATGTGCAGCGTGAATTTGTTTGGAAGTAGATTACAATGAGAGTGGCAGCATGCTCTGTGCTGAGCTGATGCACTGCACTCTGAAGCCAGAGAAACAAAATGACCTTGCTGAAATCAAACTATTTTACCCTTGATGCTTCAAAGGGATTCAATTTCTTTGAATGTTTCTGCCCGAACAATCTTTATATGAACAAAGCTGTTCTGTAAAAAGCAGCTTTCACAGAAACGACAAATACACATAAAATCAGAATATGCATAAATTGAAATAATTGTTAAATCTTCTGTGCCAGGGCTTTAATTGAGCTCTAAAAAAGATATTTTTCTACTTGATAATCATCAACATTTTTAGTACTACAACCTCACCCCAGTTAGCTCTTACATAGATCTCAGGGAAACAACACTGTGGTGAAGGGGGTCTTGGAAATCAAAAAAGCTTTGTAAGTAATAGAAGCTCATATTATTCAAGATCTCACCAGACACAAGTCTGAGCCTTTGTACCCCTTCTCATAGTAGTTTACTTTTCTAAACTTTGTTTTGTCATTCAGTTCATAAAAGTCTCAGATACAAGCACTACAGTGATCAATGTTTGGAGAGGACGAGTAGGAGTTAAAGTATCTGGTTTATTTTCTTCACTTGTGTAATAATTCAGAGATAAAGATTCATTGTGCCTCTCCAGTGGAAAAGGAATAGATAAACTCATGGTTCTTGGAAAGTACTTGGACACTCATGAGTAGTAAGCAGAAAAAAGTAAGTCAGCATAGTTATTTGTTGACATAAAGAGTAGTGTAATCAAACTACCTCCCCAAAATGCTGATGCTTAACTATATGTCTCTAATTAACTATAATAATTATATTGCTATGATAAATTTTCATATTGGCACAAGAAAACTCTAGCTTTATTTAAAGTGTCTTTTGGTAACAAATCATTTTAAATGTAGTGTTTCCAATTATATACAGCTCATGTTTGCATCTGTTTCAGCAGTATAACTGTCCAAAAACCTCATGGAAAGCTTTTGTGAAAAAAGACCTGGAGAGATATTTTTATGAGTTATCTTTCTGCTTCACGTTTCCAAAATACATAGGAAATGCTGAAGACCTGTTTTATATTACTGTTTCTGCAACCGATGAGCAACTATTGGTTGGCGTTTTTTTTTTTTTCCCCAAGAATCTGTATTTTCAATATTCAAAATGAATGAACAACATTTTCAGACAAATTCAACGGGTCATGTCACTTTCTATGCTGTATACGAATTTAAGCAGAGACGCAATTTCTTTCTCCATCTCACCTTCATCCACAGCTTTCAGAAATGTTATAGCAAAAGTTTAGAGCCATTTCTGCTTCCTTAGCTGAGTGTTTCTTATGTACAAGTAATAAACAAGAGGACATATTAAATAGATTTCCTTTTGCAAGTTAGATTGTGCAGGGTATAATATTGTGGTATTGTAGCAAGGCTGCAGTACAAGATCTTGTAGGAGAGGAAGATTATTTCATCTATAGACAAATATAATCTCACTCACATTCACTCTCTCACATCCACATGCTTTTAAGCAACAAGATGTGTGTTTACAAGCAGCCCAAGTACCACAACATGTATCCAGGTGGTTTGAACAGGATTTTTGGAGTGAAAAACAAGACAAAAGATATTGTCCATCAAATCTGTGCTGTATCTCCTGGGTTCTCCAGTTGATCAGCATGTATTGG
The DNA here is from genome assembly GCA_013401255.1 of Urocolius indicus. NCBI lineage: Eukaryota > Metazoa > Chordata > Aves > Coliiformes > Coliidae > Urocolius > Urocolius indicus. The sequence goes on from WBNH01008300.1 coordinate 150,336, forward strand.
CTTTGAACAGATCTTTCTCCACCCATTAGGAGATGATAGCACAATCTTCTGCCTTCCCATCCTTTCACACATCTTTGAGTCATCAGGATTTACTCACAATCCTTTGCCTCCTGGTTTGCATATCACAGGAATGATTTGCACATCCTCCTAAGTGGAGATCATCCTCTGAACAACCTGTTAATCAGCACCTACCCCTCCTATAGCTGTTCTGCTATTGCTCCCATTTCTTCCCATTTGTAAGAGACTTCATGTTTCCATCAAGATTCTGCAATAGGGAATATCACTGCTGTTATGTCGCCACAGGCAGAGAGGTGGTTCCAGGCCAACAGACCCACAGCTCCTCACTGCTAAAGTATTCCCAACACTTAGCCTATTTATTTGGGTGAAAATACATACCTTTTGATTTAGATTCAAAAATAAAAATTAAGTTTTATGAAGTGAGAACAGACTCTTAGAATCAGACTTTGGCAAAATTGACAAGTTTTCTAGAATAAACAGTTTCTCTCTAGGCATTTTAGGCTCTATATTAAGTAATAGTGTTACATACTTGTAAATAACTTGATTAGCTGCCACAACTGATTAAAAAGTGTTTTTATAAGTCAACTTCAATAAGCTCACTCCCTTGCTACTCTACTAAAGTCATAATAAAGGAGTGATTACTTCTTTGAGATGGGTTCTAGTGTTTCACAAGATCTATTTTTGAGTTAAGTATACAGAGAAGCAACATTCCTGGAAATGAACTGTGGGGCTCTTCCATAACTGTCCACAGTCGTGCATCTCAAAGCACTGTACAGGGACCTGCTGTGCTACTACCATTTTTTGCAGTGGGCTGAGGTTGTTGCCTGTCTGCTGGAGAAGCAGGAGAGCATCCATGGTTCTGGAGGTCTCTTTCACCATCCTGGTGTTCCTTTTGCTTGCATTGTACTAGTAAATTAAAACTCTTCTGAGGAGGAGGAGGAAGAACTATATCTGTTGCATTGTATTTTTGTCAAGAGAGGTTTTCTACTTTTTCTCTGACCTCTTTCCAGCCCCTGGAGGTAGTGCCATTTGAGGAAAGGCAGAATGAATAGGCCAGTTGGACACAGTCAGGTACAGGACAGTCTGCAATCAGTACTATTGTTCTTCTTTCCCATGCATTTGTTTGTCAGCTCAGTTCCCATACAGCACATTTGCCCAGCTTCTGTGTGCTAGATTACTGTGTGAGTTCTTTATTGCATATTTAGTCTTCAGTGGGAAAAGTAAAGGTATTATGTGTGCTCCCCTCATTTACATCTTATGATAACTTACATCTCACAGTTGACCTCTATTTTTTTTTTTTTAAGCATTGGTATTATATAAATGTATGAAAAAATATGACCATCATTCACACAACCTTATTGTTGGGACACTAGGGCAAAATAATTCCAACTCTCACTGCAGTCAGGTGAAAAGAGATGAAGTTTATCAGTAAAGCCTTGGACTGCTGTGGAGATCAAGAAGCATTTCATGTACCTCAGAATTTATCTTCCTAACTGGTCTGTTAGCCTTCAAAATAGCTAGTACAAAAATGTCACTATCTTGATTTTGTTTCTCCTGGATGCAGTGACAGCACCTCAATCTAGTTGATCAATTATCCTCAGGGCAAAGGAGGGCAAGTAGTAGAGTTTTCACATTTTTACTGGTTTAAAGAAAGGAACTAGCACTTGGATAATTAAAGGACTATTTGATTAAGTGAACCTGAGGAATCACTGGGATACTTCTAGTTTTAAAATGAGGATAAGTGTCTAGACACTTGCCTGACTTCCAGACAAAGAGAACTGACCCAATAAAAAGCGTCTCTTGACCTGTGCCATCTTTTTCTTCTATAGTTTTTGGAGGTGGGAGGTAGGGTAAGGAATCTTTTCTTCTACACAATAATTGTATAATTTTCTAAATGCTCTACAAGTCAAACTGTGTTTCTTAGCATAAGTTTACATGATCTCCCCTGCTTTCACATATGACCCAGACTGAAAAGAGGTGCCATTAATTTCACGAGCCACAGATGATTGTTTTATTATGAACATCAGCCCCTGAGCTTCAGATCTGGGGTTGTGTTTCTGGGTTTGGGAATGTTCTCACTGGTATTTCTACAATTCTTTTTGAAATAAGGAACAAATTGAAAGAGAAGACAAGGTGAAATGAAAGCCATGGGGAAAAAAAAGTGTACTGTTGAGAGGAATGTCTTTATTCTCTTTTCTTATGAGCTTCTATCTGATCATCCTCTTGTTCTTAACCCCAAGGAAGTATGTGTTCTGAGTGCTACATACTGGCCAGCAAATATTAATAAACAGAGGCAGCAGCACAAGAAAGAGATGCATGCATTCAATTCTTACATTATTAACAGAAAACTTGACATTCAGAATTTGGGGTGTAGCTTTGGAGATGTGGAGGTGATTGTGCTTTATTTTTATTTCTTTAAGCCAGACCCTCTTTGTTGCCAAAAGCAGTTTCTGTTCTTTGGCTCACTTTAGGTATTCACCAGTGCTGTTTAATAATTCAGTTTCCTTGAACCTGGGACTGAAATAAATAAATACAAGTGAATGAAACTGCACAAAACCTGTGTATCGGGGCCTTTGTTGTACCTTTCAGCACTGTAAAGGAATTGCTATGCTCAAAACCTTGTTTATAGGCAGTTACTGTACACAGTTCCATGTACGTGTTAGACACTTTTTCTCTGTTTTCTGTTTCCTCCAAAATCCATTTTGTCTAGCTCCAGGTCTGCATGTCTTTAACCATGGATAAGCTGTTTATAGCCATGGGATTTCCAGTGACAGCCTGTTGCCTATTCTCTGTCACTCCACACTCCCTCTCCTCCACACCACATCATCTGTCTCCCCTTCTGTGACCCCCAGCTCTTTTACCAGCCTGTGTGTCTCTACACTGTTATAATATCAGCTCTAAATATCTCATTCTGCACAGAACATCTGCTTTTAGTGTTCAGTGCAGGGCCACCAAGATGATTAAGGGAGTGGAGCATCTCCCTTATGATGAAAGGCTGAGGGAGCTGAGGCTCCTCGGCTTGGAGAAGAAGAGACTGAGGGGTGACCTCATTAATGTTTACAAATATGTAAAGGCTGGGTGTCAGGAAGATGGAGCCAGGCTGTTCTCAGTGATGGTCAATGAGGTTCCAAAAAAACCATAAGGATAAATTTCTTCCCTGTTCAGGTGGAAGGGGCTGCCCAGATGGTTTGTGGAGTCTCCTTCTCTGGAGACATTCAAAACCCACCTGGATGAGTTCCTGTGTGACCTACTCTAGATGGTCCTGCTCTGGTAGGGGGGTTGGACTGGATGATCTTTTGAGGTCCCTTCCAACCCTTAAGATCCTGTGAATCTGTGATAGTGTCAGGGTTGTAGCTCAGAGATAAGTAAAAGTAAACAAAAGGAAAATAATTTAGGCCATGATGTCTGGTCAGTTAGGGAACATTGCTGACACAGTTAAGTGAAACAGACTTGCAGGTAGGATAAGAAACAGAGCAAGCCTGGCAAACTCAATACATTGCTTATGGCCTGTTACTAGCAATGGTAATACTGTGTTATGGCTTCAGTGGATACTGTCAAAAAGAATGATGACAGTAAGCCCATGGCATAAAATCACTAATTTCCTCTTAGTGCTTAAAATTCTTATTTATATTTAAACATAGCCATACAAAACATGAAAACTCTAAGATATTTGTTCCTCATACAGAATTCTATCATTTCTTTGGATGGACATTCCCAGACATATTACAATGCAGGAAAGGCATGTACAAATACTGACAAAATGAAACTGAGCAGTCACTGTAACAACTTAGATCTTGAACTGGTCCCAGCTACAGTTACATTCAAATGACTAAAAAATTTCAACTCAGAAGAGTTGAAATGCAATTTTAAGATACCTAAACTTTTGTAAACCTACGTGCTCAAGACATTATTTCTGGTGATTTTTTAGCTCTTGCAATCCAAGATAGCAGTGAGTGATCTTTCTATACAGTGTACAATACATTTTTGTCTTTTATCTGAATTTGACATGTGTGAGTCAGGCAGCAGGGGCTCGGCAAGTATGGATTGAAGGAGGCAAACTCAAAATCCATGTCAGCCAGAGGTTCCCACCAGAGTAACAGAGCTGTGGTTTTGCTATAGATTATATACACACCTTAACAGGGCATCCATTACACCAAAGCATTTACCAAATATTGAGTTGACCTACAGCTTTTGGTAAGTTCATCCTTAATAAAAGATTAAGGCTTTTGAAATGTCAGAGTTTATGGACAGAAAAAAAAAAAAAGAGCAATGAATAGAGAAGAATAGTGAGTGTATTACTTCTCTTTCGGGGACTGGGGAGTTAACTGTGAAGTTACTGCATAGGAGGAAGAAACAAAAGTTCAATATTATGACAAATTTTCAAGAGAAACAGATGAGTACGGATTTAATGACAACTAAATGACCAGGCATGATAGGGGAAGAAGTTTGGTAACACTCACTCCAGCTGTACTGAGCACTTATACTTCCATTAAAGTTATGTGGAGAAAAAAAATTTTGATGTTTAGAGTTTTGACAAAAGATAGAAAACTAATATTAATTCTATAGTATCTTTCATATTTCTTTAGTCTGTCTGATATTACTGTATCAAGAATGATTATGGAGTCCAAACAGGTAATTCATTTATTTTCTCCAGTGTTACAAGAGAAATATATTCTCAAGACTTGATTCCCCTTCCTGACCTGTGCTGAAAGTGCTTATCTTGATGGTTTGTCCAAGAAATAACTTATCTTTCAGGAAGTTCAATTGTGAAGTGTTCTACATTAGTCAATGAATAAAGACAGCCCAAAAGTTTCATTATTAATTTACTCCTGAATCACAGAATCTTGAGGGTAGGAAGGGACCTCAAAACATCATCTAGTTCAACTATCCTGCCAGAGCAGGACCACCTAGAGTAGGTCACACAGGAAATTGTCCAAATGGATTTGGAATGTGCCCAGAGAAGGAGACTCCACAACCCATCTGGGCAATGCCTTCCAGTGCTCTGTCACCTGAAAATTTGTATCACTTCCTTCCATTGTTCCAAGTTCTCAGTTTTATTAAGAACATTTAGTTTCTCAACACTCATCTGTGGATCATGAATAACAACAGTAATAAAGCCCAGTGCATTGCAAGAAGATTATACTCATAATGTGCTTCTTCTTTGTACCTGCAGTTGGGGTAGGTGGTCCATGTGAGTTATAAAAGGAGTTATAAGGAGTTATGAAAATAGCTCATGTACTCTCAGTTTGTTTTATACTACTGTAAAACACAGTAAAGTAGCAACAGCTATTTTAAGCAACTCATAATCTACAAAGGAAATACGGGCATAAAGCTTCAATTGTTGACAGCAAACAGTAGTGATCAAGTCAGACACAGAAAGAAGGTCTCCTGTTTTTCATCTTTGCTTAGTTTTGTTCCTGGCAGAACCCCAGAGGCTCCTGAGATGCATCCCAGGGATACTCATCAGCTCTTCAACAAGTGATGCTTCAAAACCCTCTAACAAGTCTCCTACAGTTCATAAAACACTGGGAAAATTACCACAATGGGATAAGGACCAAATGAAGGTGACCAGGTCAGAAACACAGTAAAAGCTGCCTGTTTACCAACCTCCTAGCTAGATTTGCTCAGAAGTGCCCTAGGATGAATTCTGCTGCTGCCAGTTCCTTTCCTCTGACAGAAAATAGCAGGAATTGAGCTCACTTCATAAAAAGACACACTTTACAATTGATGACTGTCAAAGGTAGATTTTCATAACTAACAATAGAAAGGTCAGAGTTGAAAATGCAATAAGCTAATACATCATTTTCCCAGAAACTAACTAGCTGCTATAAGCTATCATGGACATCTGTAATAGTTTCAGTCTGGAGATTGTGGGTAGTTTAAGGGCAAATTCTTGTCATTTAGGTCTTTCTGTGATCTATTTACTCATCGCTCTGGTAGAGCAATAAAAATTCTTCTTCTCTAGAAGTCATATAGAAAATAACAAATGTGAGAGTAATGATGTGACATTCTGTCATAGCCTGTGATTTGTGCAATAACCTTCCTGTGGATTGTTTTTGGAAGATAGTATTAAACAAACACATTTGCAATAGGAAGCTTTACTCTCTTTAAGCAGTTTTCAAATACATCAAACACAGTCTTTGGACTTGGTCTACAGGATGTTTTCCAGGAACAGTGATGTTCTATGTCATTTACAGCCATCCTAAAAAAAGCTATCCTAGAAATTGTAATTACCTGCAAACTTAACTTGTGACAAAGATACCTGGAATATGTCTTTTAGTCATTGAATATACATGAAGTTAATTAACAACACATCCTGTCCAACGAGAATCTGGAGGAGCAACTCTCTCCTTTATGACAAAAACTTCACAGGTGCTCACAATCAGGTTTAAGCAGGGCTTGACTCAAAGGATATGGAGGAAGTTTAAGGCTAACCTCTCAAGAAGATGTTTCTGAGAGGTCTTTGACAACAAAATGACTGCTTAGGAGAAATAACTTGACTTTAGCATGACTGAAATTGCACTGTTGTTTGGACTATGGAAGAATGGAGCTCTATTTCTTTTGTCTGCATTTGAAGATGTGAGGATATGACAGTGTCCATAAAGTGTCTTTAGCTTCCTTTTTGTTATAGACAAACTGCTAAGGTCAATCTGTATTTATTTAGAAAGTATCTTTAAACCATAGTGTCATGGTTTAGGCCCAGCCAGGAACAGAGGACCACGAGCAGCCACTCTCTTATTCCTCCCCTTCCCATCAACCAAAACCATAAGAAACAGAGAACACCACAGAGTGAGACAGTGATGAAGAGCACAACCAGTCTCTTAAAACTACTTCTCCTCTCTTTCCAGAGTCAAGTACCTGATCTCATTGTCTAGCTCCTCCCTCCATGAGCACCACATAGGGACAAGGAATGAGGGGTGCCGTTAGTCCTTTCTAGATAGTTCCTGCTGCTTGTCTTGCCAGTCCTCCCAGATCCACCACACGGTCTCTCATAGGCCAGGCAGCTCTGCATGGCTCAGTGTCTTGAATTCATCCCAAGGGCCGCAGCTCCTCTTCACCTCCCGTATGGGTCTCTACAGCCCACAGACACTCCAGCACAGCCTCCTGCCAACCTGGGGGCAATCACCCTCTTGGCACAAGGTCCTCCTGGAGCTTTTGGTGACCATGAGTCCTCCCACACTACTAGTTTCTCCTCCTGAATAGTGGTGACAGAGGCATAAGACTGGCCCAACCAGGCCAGAGATGGATCCAACTCTGAGCTGGGAAAAGTTTTGAGAACTGCTTATGGGGACAACACTGCAGTCCTCTCCCCCTGTTAACAAGCAAATGCGACCACAAACCCATCACATGTAGCATCTTCATATTACATTGTGCAGATATTTGCTAGGCATTTCATGTAAGTTTAAATGACTTTTTCTCATGAAATGTCCACTCAGTTTTTTATTTTTTTTTGTATTTATAATCTAGAGACATAGTTAAAATGTGTTGGCAGGACTGTCATGAGTTGTGCACTGCTCTGTCTTCCTTGCTGTGCAAAATTAAACCCAGCAAAGCTAAAGCCCTTTGTAGCATAATGCCTTCTGAATTACCAGTTTAGGCTTACAATAGACACTTTGTCTTGGGATGAGCTACCACATGTCATTGTAACAATGTCATAAAATCATAAAAAATTGAGGGTATTACAGTTTTGCTTTTACCTCTACTAAAACACGTTGAGTCGCAAAAGTAGTGATTTGAAGAAGAATTGGGAAAACAAATACTGATATCTCTGCACCTTTAAAGTAGCCTTGTTCCAGAAACAATGTTCATCATTTTCCAAGGAAAAGAGTGATGACATTTACCACCAGAAACACAGGCTGCAAAAATCACTGCTGATTTTGTCACCAATATAATCTTGTGAACTTTAATTAAAATTTAATGTATTTTTTATATTGCTACTAAATACGTCTCTTACTGTGTTTATTTTTCAGCCCTCTGAATTCTTTTAGTTAGCTGTAGCTTTGATTGACTTATTTGTCTGAAATAAGCAACCGTGGTTTCAATTTTATTACAGATAACAATAGGCTTGGGATTGGTGTTAGATTTGATGGCAAGAGTATTTGAAAGGAACCCTGAAACTGCTTATGTCAGAGAATGCCCCTCATATACATTTTAGAATATAAAACTTTGTATTACACTTTGATCGAATGTAAACCTGGTAAGAAAAAATAGACATTTTTTATCTCATAGGAATCATTTTAGAACAGGTGTAGAATTGTGAAACTAAGGATTTATCCCTTTCACCTCTTCACATTAGTGTGCGTTGGCAAGTTCATGAGTGACATCAGGGAAATGACTGGCCTCCAGGAGTCTATATCTGTCACTGAGGAAGATGGAAGAGTCGAACTCTTCTGACTGAAGAGATAACAAACTGCAGAATGGTTGGTGGCCCACTGCCAGCAGCTGCCCAGGAACCCAGCCGTTGTGGAGAAGTCTGTAAGAGGTTAGCTCTGGCAGCTGGGCATCTTGGAAAGATAAACATATATCCAAGGCATTCAATTCTGTTTTCTTTTGAATGTTTTAATGTTGAACAAGTGTTCTTTGTTTTTTAAGGCTGCTTGGACTTTAAATGCCTGCCATTAGTCATCATTACTTTTTGTCTCAGGAGACAGAGACAGGACATCTGAGCTAACTGTGGTTATCCACAAAAGAAAGTGGCTTTGAGCCGAGCTGATGAGATGGAAAATCATGTCAATTAGGCTTTGGAAAAATATGTGCAAGGCTCAAGGTCTGTAAGATATTATTGCAAGGAGAAAAGAAGGGAAGAGTCATTACCCTAGAGATGGTGGCATGGGTTTTCTGGCACACAGCTTCATCCCCCACAAGGGCAAAAATTGGGCAAAAGTTGCTTTAAGGGTGTTCTCATGAACTCTAAAAGCTGAAAAACTTTAGATTGCCTAAACCATCCACTCCACCTGTCCATGTGGCTGCTGTATTTCATGATCCCTTCCCATCTAAGTTAGAGTTTCCTACCAAAAAAGATGAATAACCATGGTATATTGGTATACCTCTCTGCACCTGAGAAGGTGTAACTATAAGCTGAGGCCATGTAGAATAAATGCTGCGATGCATCTGGATTAACAAACAAAATTATCTAGCAGAAGAAAAAATACTTATGCTTTTCCATTTACTGTCTTTATTGTGCTTTGTAAAGCTTTATATTCTCCTGTCTAAGGCTTCCTTGCTACTGCAAACATTTTTTTTTCTGTAATTATTTCTTTTACATGCACAGAGACTATATTTATTGATGTCCTCAATTTTCCAGAAGGACTTCTTCAGAGGAACCCCAGGAAAACAAAATATCTTTTAAAACAGTAGTTCTTTACATCTTTTAGCAGACAATAATAAAGACAAGAGTCTGTAATTTACTGTTCCAGTACGCACATTTTCAGATTTTACATCTCTGGGGGAATATAGTTTTAAACAATGTCAGTATTTTACCCTACATTTTTATTTTCATTGTTTCTATAAATGTCTGATGTCTAAAGAGAGGAGTAAATCAAATAATAAGGATACATTCTTATATTCACATTTTTAAAATTATATCTCATATTGCTTTTGGATTAAATATTTAATATTTTATATAAATGTATTGGTTTCAGAAAGAATAATTTTTTTTGCACTTTTTAACATTGTAAGATGTGTATCTATCCTTGGAAAACTCTAGCAGTTTCTAGGTGTACAAGGAATGCTGTGGACTATTGATTTTTAAATAATGTTAAAAGACTTTGGAATATTCACGTGTTGATATTCCCTGTCAGTAGCAACCGTGAGATACAAGCCAACATTTGGATGGGTCTGTCCAAACTTAATCTTTAAGCACAAACATAAAGGATTTTCATAGCTAGTGACTTCAAGGTTTTTTTTTTTTTGCAATATTAAAACAGGTTAATTTGTAAAATGATACTTTGTGTTGCCTGCTCTTGCATTCTTGAGGGACAGCAAGATGTCGGTTCCCATTAGCAGGATTTTGACCTTAAATGTTCCCAAATGAGCATAATACTGCTGCTAATTGCCTGTGTTTTAAGCAGAAAAGTGTTATAATATAAACAAAATAGTATAGCAATTTCAGCAGATCCTTCAGTGTTACCTTTAAATATTCTCTAGTGTCATCAAGATACATCATATCTCAGGAAAAGATCTTCTCATAGAAGAAATTGGGGCTTTATACGGCTCAAATTCTAGCTACAACCAAAATTGAGTCACTCTTCTAGACTCATTCTCCATTAGCTGACACAGGAAAAGCTCCAGAATTTACTGGAATGTTGTAAATACCTGTCCTGTGATGCATGTCTTTGTTCACTGCTTCACACTTTCCCTGAAGAATTGATGTAATGGTCCTGAAATCCTGTGGCCCAGAACTCATAAAAAGGTGGAGAGAAGCTGCAGCTGTAAAGAGCTTTGTATTTAGCATATATTTAGCAAATAATAGTTGTATAAAAATGTCTATTGTAAATACTTTAGTTTAATTAGTGCAACCCTATAGCAAATGTATTGAAAAATCACAGTGTTTAAGATTGGAAAGAGAAAGCAACAGATTTCTGAAATGTAAAGACCTTTGGAAAGAGAGTTAAAAAGAAACACCTTGCAAAGATTGTAGCCTTTTCCACAATGGCCAGAACAGTGAGTTTGATCCAAGGTGAAGGCAATTAATGGGAATTATTTTCAACATCTGTAATGAGATGTCTCACAAAAGGCAAACTGACAAATGCTCAGCCTGGTACTCAGGTGCTCTATGAGAATTGTGCAACTATATATGGAAAAGGCACCAGTAGATGGTGCTCAAGAATATGCAGACTTGTTTCTGGTTCTGTAGGACCAGCTAATTTGTGCACAGGTATGTGTGAGCAGCTTTCTGCATAATTTGCAGAGTGCCTTGGAAAAAAAGCCAGAACTCAAGAGAAATCCTATACTTCCTGTGCATCCTGTACATCCTAAATAATGCCTGGAAAGCCCTGGGTCGTGATGTCCTCAAAGAAAGGGTCAGTGCAATTCTTTCTTCTTTTGTCAGGTCTAAGATGAATCAGTAGCTAGCCATGATTGGTGTTGTCAAGAGATGCTGACAAATTTGACAGTGAGGGCACTTCTGGTTGTCCCAGAACCATATTTTTATCTAAAGATTTCTATTGCTTGGCTTATTCATAGCATTCCTTTCCTGGCAAATTGTCAGTGTCAGTAAAAGGTCTTGTAGGAGATGTTGCCTGTACTGAAATGCAACTGCTTTCTCACTTCATTTTGAACCATGGATTTGATATTGGCAATCTCTCTGTAAAAGTCTCTTCAATGTTACAGTCAGGTTTAAAAGTGTGCAGGAAAAAATAGTTAAACGAGATGCAGTTTGAAAGCTATTTTACTGAATATTTTACTCTTCTGCTATAGTTTGAATCAGAGTACAGAGTGAGGTTCAGTCTCCACCAAATGTGTATTTTCCCTCATGGACTGTCTAGGGAGAAACATTAGAACAAGCAAATCTGTATTTTTTAAATTTTTTTTTAATTTGAGTCTTTTTTCCTTGTTTATTAATTCCATAAACAAGACCTAATGACACTGCTTGCACAGATATATCTTCCAGGATATTTCATACCTCATTTAGGGCTTACCAAAGTGCTTCCACATGATGGGGACATACAAACATCTTTAAGTGAAGGACTTCTACTGATGAGGATTCTTTTCTTAATTGCCTTTTTTATGACTCTCTAAAGTTCTTGGACATTTTGGGTTTGTCCTAGATCTTAAAAACATAAACATGCAAGTGCAAACCTTAACCTTTCCGTGTACATGCTGCTTAGAGTCTTACCTGCTCAATGTCTTTCAACGTTTGGTTTCAATTTTGTTTCACATTTGAGTTATAATAATATAATATGAGTCAGTGGCAAAGGTGGTGGAGTTTAGTTAGTCCTTGCTAATGTGCTGTGTCCAACTTGGTCAGTGCAACTCCCCTGCAAGGCATCAGGAACAGTGAACTCATGCTATGAAGTGCAACCCAAGTCTGGCCATCTCCTCCATTTTTGAATGGGTAGGCTGGTAAAGAATCAAGAGTAATTGAAGGAGTGAACTGGTACTTGAATAGGCAAGGACTGCAGGGTTGATTTATTGCTGCATTGGAGTGGTCCAACCATTGTTGTCTGCAGATGCTGCAGAGACTTTTCCAGGAGATGTCTTAGTAATTCCTGTTGCTCTTTGGCAGCTGGACATTTTCCATTTACTGTAACTTTTAGACTGGAAACGATTTTTTTAGCTTAAGATTTTCAAGCCAGTGACCTGATTGTAGATCTCTGACATCAGCCCAGGATTCTTCTAGTGAAGGGAGTGGCAGTTGCACCTTATGGTTAAAAATTAAATCAAATAACCAGAATTGTACAGAGATGGAGGGGAACTATAGAAACCAGTGATTGCAGACAGAAGATATTCTAACAAAGGCTCAAACAAACATCTTGCAACTCCTAAAATCATCAAGCAAGGCAATGATTATCTGGAAAATAACATTTGCATTCTTTTACTTTGGCTAGTAGTAACCTAAGAACTCAGAGTGGGTGGGAATGTAGATTTAGTATCCTAGTGATCATGGCTTATGTGGGCATCACAAATGCCCACATAATCATTATCATAATCATTATCAGGGCATCACAAATGTATTTTGGGACCACAGTTGGGCAGAAAACATTGCAGCATTGGATAGAGACTGCATGGGTACAGTTTAGGTCATGATGAATTCATCCAACTGAAAAACTCACTGGAGAAATGAGTCTATTTTACTCTCATTTTCCACCACAATTACTAGTATAGTCTGGGGTTTGGTATCAGCAATAAAAAAATAGGATGGCTGAAATCCAGTGTATTATCAGAGAACTGTGTAAAATAACTTAGGAAGCTATTGTAGAGTCTAAATCTTTTTAATATCAAGCACTTTATCGTGTGGGTTGATGAAATATTTGTGGATTTTCACAAGCCTTAATGATTTGCTATTTGAAAATAAGTATTTTCAGACATTCTCTGTCCAAATGTCTAGTCTGAAAATTATTGCCTGTTAATACTTGCATAAAGGACTTTTACAAGCACATTTACCGCAGCTCTTGCTGCTACAGAATGTACAATAGATTGTCTGGGACACATCCCGAGGCTTACCATTGAGATGTCTTTTTCCTCTTTCACTATGCAGAGTTTTTTTGAGTATGTCTATGAATCTAAACATGGATGATAGAAAAAGCACATGATCGTTGGATGTCTTCTGAAGTATAATGGGAAAAAATTAAAATTGAAAATGGAAATTATCCATAGAAATAACTACTGAGTGCAAAAGACTCCACTTTCATCAAATTTAGTCTTCTGCATTCTCAGATAGTCCTGTAAAAGTATATCAGAGGTGGATCCACAGCATATCTACTTTTCTTATTGCATGAAACAAAACCCATGTTTAGGCCATGAAACTTCTTCATTTCCCTGTAACACGTTAGGCTCAATGGTTAAAATCTCATTATATTGCTAAAACTGGGTATTCATCTTTCTGACAGCTGAGTCTTCTGCATCAGTTTTCTAGAAAAAGCTTCCATCCATTTTGTGTTTTCTCTAAGGGCAAAAATGAGGAATAGTCTCCTTCTTGATCACCTCTAATTCTTATTTAATGGGGTACTACCCTATTCTGTGGCAGAATTCAGTAAAAAAAACACAACAGGTGAGCAGTGTATTACTATGTAATACAGTTTGATTGTGGTATTATATATTTTAAAAAATGTTATTAACTACTAGTAGTTAATAATATGGGGTGTTTTTTGATCTTTCACCATAGATTTGCAAAATGCTCAATAAAACATGTTTTTGTGCAAGCTGACAACTGCAAGATGCAGCTCTATGCATCAATTTAATTTCTCAGTCTTATTAAATTTAGAAAAGATGGTATTTCTCATCTGTGAAAAATCATTCATATTAGATGCTGCATATTTAATATTTTACTCAGAGGTATAGACTAGATCTCATTTTTAAAGGTACAAATGTAATAACAACTCCTTGACACCAAAGATTAAAAGTAGGAGTGGACAGAGGGAGTTCGGCAGGATATAAAAGCTGATCCTACTAACAATCCATTAAGCATCTATTACAATTTTGATTTGCATAGATGCTAATAAATACAAGATCTTGACATCAAACACTGACCAGGGCAAGGCTTAACAGTAGCCAAGCGTGCATGAGCATAAGGCTTTAAGGTGTTGATCTATCAGTTTAATGCATCTGCTTTCTGACAAACTTATTTCCTTTTCCCATTTAATAGACAGGTTTGTCTCACAGAATCATCTCATTGTTCGAGCACCTGACCATGTGCAACATATTTGACATTCATATTATTCTTGTGAGAATCAAATATCATGAGGAGTAAGTGACCTGTCTTGGATTTCTGTAGGAGATCAGTTTAAATCCCTAGAGTCCTAGCTCCTTAAGCTATTCTATAGAGAAGTGCATTTCATTCTCAATCTTTTTATTTTATGTTTTTTTCAATACTTAAATTCATTACTCAAATTATGTTCCTAATTTACTAGCAAGGTGTGTCTCTCAAAGCAGTTCAGTGTTATACCAAATTCTTTGTCCAGAAATCTCACCCTTTCAAATAAAAGGAGAATTTTTAAATTGACTATAAAAGAGGAACTTTTGTTCATAGTTTTACCACACCAATCAAGCAGATTTCATCAAGTCCAGAAATTCAAGTCATGCTGCTGACAAGTCCTATCCTGAATTCTCCTCCTAAGAGGAGCTTTGGTACAAATAGACATTTAATTGACAGTAGTAGTTTTTTGACTTGTAGTCTTTTCAAAATATCTTTTTTTCTTTTATTTTTTCCCCCGTTAAAGTAGGAAATACAACAGGACTTCATTAGACTCAGGGGTTTTGTTTCCTCTTGTATACGTTCGCATTGGCTCAGGATATTAACAACCTGAGATAACCCTCTAGTCCCATAGAAACTGGAAGCAAAAATAAAAAAGAGAAAAACTGTATAATGAAGATGAAACAGAAAAAGAAAAAAGTGGAAAAAATTCTATATCAAAGAGAACCTGAAATTTCAGATGAAAGTTTTATCTGACTTCTTTTGATTATAACATCATGGTCTGCTATTATAAGAAGCTTTCTTCTCCATGTTTAAAAAGCAAATTTGAGTCAGACCTTGCACTCTAAAAATAACAGATCAGAATGAGGTTGACTAGTAGATGAGCTTTCTTCCAGGGAAAGAAAGATTAATCACCTGCCCTTGTTCTAAAAGCAATAGTAGTACTCAAGCATTGGAGCCAAAGGCTGTGATTGCTCATCATCAGCCCGAAAACATGGCTCTCCTGCTTACCATGGGGTAGAAGTGTGGATGAAGACAAATCAGAGGGGTAAATCTCCTTCCCTAAACTGAAATCAGATGCAACTAAAAGGAGCTGGGATAAAATATACTGAACTTGAACCACCAAATGTTTGACCCAAGGCACATGGAAGTCAGTAGGAATCTTTCAGCTTATATTATTAGATTTTGCACTGGAAGCTTGCAGCTGCTTGGTGATACTGTAGGCAATGAAGGCAACCATATCAGAGTAACCTGGGTCCAATTCTTCTTTTTTCTCTTTTCCAAAGTTGGAAAACTGCCTAATTCTAGCTGTTGGAAACAAAGTTTGTTGAAATCAATAGTAGCCTAAGTGAGAGCTAGTGAACAGCATAACAGCGACAAACGGCAGCTGTGTTATGTACCTTGCTTCAGGTCCTTCTGGAATGAGAACCACTAAAAATAGAAACAACGCTGTGCTAAAAGTTAGCCCAGTGAGCATACCCCAGTTTTATCATTGTAAAATTGTTTTCTTAATGGTGGGGGAATTTGATTCCATGTCTGTGCCAGAGGGAAGAAAACAGACAAACAAAATCCTTTATAATTTCTGGAATCTCTTTTATTTTTGTACTTGAGCCAAGGAACAGTTAGAGTAGGTTTTGTATTTCTTCTAATAAATTCTGATCCAGCTGAAAAATTACAATACCTGGCAAAAAAAAAAAGGGGGAAAAAAGTTAAATAGTAAGATTGCCATCTTCATTTTCTCCTTCTATTTATTTAAATCCAAATACCAGCTGACACCAACAGATATCTGAAAGACATCACAAAAGCCTCAACAACTTGAACAAAGCCGAGACTGTGCAGAGAAAGTCATATATCATTTGAATCTGTACTTCAATACTGCAAAACATACAGCAGAGATCTATCAAATATGTCTATTGTCAGTAGAGCCACTTTAAAAACACTGCTGTTGATTCTTATGCAGACGAGGCAATTTAAGAAAAAATGTTTCAGCAATTTATGGTTCTTGGAGTTAATAAAGTTATTTTATTAATGGAAAAAAACCCCCTCCATACTGGACTTCAGAATCTATTGATTTTATTTGGGTAGCATAGCGGCAGATTGCTAAAGGTGTGAGTTCAGGAGAGCTGAGGCAGCAAAAAGACAGTATCTCTTAGAAAAATTTAATTATCTTGACACTAAAACTGCATCTTATTTAAAAAATTAATCTCCATTTAAAAAAAAATAGGTGATGTCTAAAAGTGAAGTGCTTGTCATGTGTTATTGGAAAATCTGAGATGAAACTGCAGGCAAGAATGATTGATTATACCTAAAGCAAAGAGCCATGATCTGATATGATAATAAAAGTGGTTTGACAGGAAAATATGTGACTAAGAAAGAAACTTAAGTTGGGACTCCAGAAATTAGCATTCTCATCAAAATACAAGTAGAAGTGTGAAAGCTCACATAAAACTTGAAGATATTTTGTGCTCTGTCTCCTGCTGGATGATAAAATCAAAGTTGAGCAGAAGAAATGTTGGTGAAATCAACCTGAATCAGTAGCATGATTATTAGTGTTTTTAAATGTCTTTATTTTTTTTCCAGCATGGAAGGGAGGACCTTCAATGAGAAGTCTTATCTCTCAACCATAACAAGATGCTTTAATTTTTTTCCCAAGTGGGATTTTTGGTTGAGTTGTCTTAGAGTGTACTTTCTGCCCTTTGCTACAGTCTGATATCAGTGTGTATAAAAGTGATTTTTTTTCTAGTACTTCCAATGTATTATTGACCATCGTATGCTGCAACACAGAGAAGCCATGAGTGTGTATGCATACCACATATAGACGCATGCATATGTTATTTTATTGATTAATGCCATATATTCACACATAAAGACATTATATGTTGAAATACACTTTGTATGCAAAAAGCTGTAGTAAAATATGCACAGTGTAATTGATATTCTTCTTTCTCCTAGATAGTTCAAGGGTCCAAGGCTGTAAGGCTGGTCCATACTTCTGCAGGTGCATCAGACCTGTGTGTTGAAAGTGTACCTTGGCATGATAGTCCTGCATTGCAAGTGTGCAGGAATCACATCTCTCTCGGCATAAGTTTGGATCTACACATGCCATTCACACAATTTGAACTGCTGAAGAGACCCGCATTGACTTCAAGATTTTAGAGGTCAGATGATGGGTGTTGTAGTAAAGCATGTAATTAGAAGACCTAGGAAGAAAATGTAAGACATTCACGCAGAATCATGTCATTATCTTAATATAACAGCTTCTTATTAAAACATTATCAGTAAACACCTATTTTATTCTAGCACTGCAATAATACAAACTCTTTGCAGTGCCAGGAGTGTATTACTGTCACGTTCCTTCCAAACAAAGTTAGAATCTATTTAATCTTCTCTCTGGGAGATGTTTAATCCCTGAGCTTTTTTCCAGTTCACATATGACTGAAAAGCTTCAAAAACATCAAAGGATATAGTAAAACTGAATCTGATGAGTTTTTCTCATCAGTAAAGATGAGTAAACAAGAAAAACAAAGTTCTTGCTAAACTTAATCTTCACATATACATCCATGTGACTGTAAGGATGGCAATGCTTACCTGCACAGAGAAGTAGCCAAAACTAAAGACCTATGGATAGAATAAAGATAATGTATTTATGCTATGGATAAGTAGGGGATGCAGAAGCTGGATAGTGTCTGAATAGTGATGATGAAAATCTTTTCCATATCAGCATTAAGCTCACTGGCATACTTATTTTCTCAGGCAGCAATGAAAACAGGCATTCTTTGTGTAATCTGAGTATGAACCCCCTTTTTAATAGTAAAACGGTTTTGCTTATTTGTAAGATTTGGTACCATGAGAGGGATGGGTTTATGTGTAGATGCCCCTTCCAGCTGCAGCTTGTTCTGATATTCTTCTGACTAACCTCCTTCAGGTGTTTCCTGATCCATTCAGTGTTTGTGCTGGAGCAGCTCTGGCAGTGAGAGGGCAAAGCACGTCAGCTTTACTTGGCTAGTAGGTCTTCCCAGGCTGGGAAAAGAAAGATTTAGTCTGTTCGTGAGCTGCTCAAATTTTACTGACATTGAAGAAGCCTTTCTCTGTGTGCAGAAGTCTGGGGATGTGTATCCACATGCCCACAGAGACAGACTTTCCTACACTTTTCTTCAAGGAAAGATCTTGGCCTAAGACCTTGAAGAATCAAGGACTTTTCACTGGAGCTGGTTAAAGTAAGACTGGGAACACTTGATCTGGGGGCACCAGGGAATGAAATTGTCTGCAAAAATCTCTGCAATGTTTCAGGTTATTCATCCTCCTCGTGAATATAGACTACATGGAGTTGAAGCAGAGATATCTGCTTACTGTGTGCTGTCTTAGTGGCACTGATAGAGCACACTGTTTTGTATTTATATTAATAAAAATGCTATAAATTCAATTCACTTCTACATTTTGCCCTCTGTGCATCTCAGCCATATGATACAGTGTTTGAACTGTCTGGTGTTTGTGGTTAGATGTATTTATAGACCAATAGAAGGTAAGGAGAGGGATAAGTTATTAAAGATAGTGTCTCTTGTTTTAGAGGAATGCAAAGCTTTCCCAGTGTTTGCCAGATGTCCATGTATGCAATGCAGTCAAAAGCAGAGTAGGAAATAAATTTTAGACACAAGAGACATAGGATTTGGAGATGTGGATCTTATTTTTTGGCGGATTTTGTTCTGTAGAACACATCTTGCTATTGAAGTTTTTCAACTTGCGTTGTTAGAATATGAAAGCAGAATTTTCTGGGCTATAATATTGCAATTAAAATTTATTTATGGACAGTGAACCTTCAGAGTGAAATCCCACAGCAATTTCAGAGACAAAGGTCTTGCCACCAACAAACAGTTGAGTGCTTCTAGTATGTAAATGGCAAAGAAGTGTAAATCAACCTCCAAATACATGATTCTATAAATCACTGTTAATTTTGAATGTCTCACATGGACCCTCTCCCTGCAGAAATCATTAAGAATTCAAAAGATCATACAGCTGTTAGGGGAAAGGGTATTTATTAGGGCAACTCTGGTTTAAAATTCACAAAATCACAGAATGGTAGGGTTGGAAGTGACCTTTAGAGATCATCTAGTCCACCCTCCCTACTGAAGCAGGTTCACGTAGATTAGGTCACACAGGAATGTGTCGAGGTCGGTTTTGAAACCATCTAGAAAAGGAATCTCCATGCCTTCCCTGGGCAGCCTGTGCCAGGTCTCCCTCACCTCAAAAGTAAAGTTTTTCCTTAAGTGGAACTTTTTGTGTTCCAGCTTTTGTCCATTACCCCTGGTGCTATCACTGGACTATCATATGTCTGTAGCTGCAGTGAGGTCATGGCCCTACATCTGCACCCACATCTCCAGTCCCTCCTGCTTATTCCCCAGGCTGTGTGTGTTGGTGTAGAGGCAATGCAGGCGCTTCCTTGAGCAGATAGGTTTCCCTAGATGGATGCAAGAGAATCCTCCCTCATTTGCTATCACAATTTATCACAAATTTATCACAGTTTCTAGTGTCAAAGTACCAAAACCCCTTGCTTTTTACTGTGGAGGTCATTCAGAAAGTTCTGTGTGTCCTTTGCATGTGATCAGGTAAGCATCATCATTCACACAAAAGCACATGAGTATATCAGCTTCCTAGCACTGAGAATTTCTATAGGCCAGATCAAATTAGTTTATTCTGTTCAAAAAGAGAGATATTATTTCTAAAATGCTAGAAATGCTTTTAAAAAACATCTTAGGGAAAATTATCCCTCTAAATCTGTATTTCAGAGCTTAAAGGCCAACTCTGATCTTATTTGATTGTTATTCTAAGTGAATGCTTAATACCTAAAGTTTCCACTGAGAGTTGTAGCCTCTCAGCATGTTTTAAAATTGAGTAAGAATTATTTACATACAATTTTTGAAGCTGAGAACTGTGGTACATAAATGCTTTTTATATTCTGAGCCCAGGTATTGAATCTGCTGCAGGACATGATTCCTACTCTTTATGTGCTTTGCCACCAAGGGGAATCCACACGTCTCCAATTGTCTGGGGAATGTATTTGATGTATGGAGACCCACCTAAGCTATGCAATACTTAGATGAGATCTCAATATACAGCAAACACTGAAGAGGTGCCTTTCTCCTATTGTTTAGAACCACATAATGCAAAGAGGTCTTGTTAATTTTACAAAATAAATCTAGTATTGGCTCAACCTCTATATTTTATCCACTACTTTTACGGGTTATAGAAACATCCAAAAGATGCCATCAGAAGTCCTATCTCTTACTTTTCACAGAAATGGGTGAACCATTGGTCTGCCAGAACTGAGGATGTCTCAAATACTCCTCTGAAGCTGTTCTAGATGGGTGGAATTGAATTAGTGCTCCTGGAGATCTGTTGTGAAATGGTGTAGTGGTTAAGGCATCTTCCAGAATGGAAGGAGGTGAAAAACCCTCACCCTTTCAGTTTCTGTTTGTTTCTGTGAATGTTTTTATTTTGTATAAGGTGAAATAGCCTACAGCCCGATGACAAAAGAGAAAAAGTCTAAAGAATTTGATTTTCTTGAATAATTTTGTTGTATTTTTGTATTCACATGATACTTAGAAAAAGTCACCCATTTATATTATACATTTTGGCTACTTAGTGCCTTAGTATCTGTTTGGTAATGATTTGGATGCTATTTTCTGTAAGTTGTGCTTGCTTTTTTTTCCCTCATATGATCACACAAGGCTCCTGTTCATGTATTCATAACATCCATTTCATTGTAATTCCCTGACAGATTACTGATAGGCAAAAGAAAAGTGTATACTCTTTGTCATTGCATCTCTCACCTTTTTCCTTCCTGATTTATTTTTTCCTCTTCTTTCTCCTCTCTGGCTGAGTATACTGATGGTTGGAAGACAAGGAATAGATAGAATGGTTTCTCTCTTTTCATTATCTTTATTTATTCTGGGATATAAAGTATTTATTGAAATTTATAGAATGTCATCCAAAGAAGAGATATTTTTAAAGAATTGACTGAAGATTTCCATCATAACCTACCAAGGAAGCACATTGGGCATTTTTCTAGCAAGAAGAATTTTGAGGAGAAATATTCTCCAATGTGAGAAGGAGGGGAGAGAAATGGCTGTAATATCGGTGCTTTCCTCAAGTAATTCTGTTGACAACAGGGGGTAATTAACAAAATTAACCATGTGTTTTATGCATTTTTAAGTAAACACAGAATATTAGTTACACAGGAAATAGTTGTCTTATTTGTAAGAATGTAAGAAGGACCACGGGGGTTACACCAAAGATTCTTTTAGCATAGTGCATTGTTTCTTCACTTGGCAGCGATAAGTGCTAAAGAGAAATCAGAAACAGAGCCTGCATAGAGGCAGTTTTCCTCCCGGCATGCTGTCCTAGTTTGCAGAACAGTGTGTACACTCAGGGGAAAGAAAAGAGAAATTGCATTTGAACACTGTCCCATCCTTAACATTTCCAGTTAATAGATTCAGGATCCTGTTATCAGAATTAGGATCAGCTTCTGGAACTCTAATTTGTTTTTACTTTGCTCTTTTAGGCTCCCAGTTTTCCTGACGTGTTTCAAGCCTAAGCACCTAACTATGGGCTAATCTGTTTCTTTTTATGTCCTTTACTAGATGTAGCTCTTCAGCTGTAAATAATGTCTCACAAGATTTGGGCCTGTGATGACAATAATGCTTCTCCAGTTTATTTCTTTTCTATTTTTCTGTTGATCGCTATTAGAAGGAACCAGATTTTTCTCTGATACATAATTTAAAGAACTCAAGTGTTGTTCCATCAAGCTTAGAACAGAACAGAATAAACAAACTTTACCATAGTCCCTGAAATCTAATTATAAAAAGGTGAAGGGAATTATATTCCCTTCCACCATCTCTTACTCTATTGCTGGGCTGTAGGAAGAAAGCATTTCAAGATAACAGTGAGTGCAGAATATCAGGAAATCACAGGCATTTGGAAGTCTCAGTCACAAACATTGCCCACAGGTGGTAACTGATCTTACATTATTAGATTTGTCTTAAAAAAAGCATTAGGAGGATTGTCTGAGATGGTTGCTGGAGACTGCTGAGTAAATATTTCATTTTTTTTCCTCCTTTCTCTATGGCTCCTGGTGACAACTAGATGGCCACATAGGCAAACTGTCACCTTCCCACCTTTCAGTCATCTTATCTGACTCTCACCCTGCAAGTAACACACACCTTCCTCAGGTGACTGCATCGATTTTGCTGTCCTTATGTATGAAATTCAAGTTTCTCATTATGTCTGGCAGTGGTTTGGTTTGGGTCACGGTACACATTTTACTTCATTTTCAAAGCATTATATAAGGGAAAGGGACGCTTTTTGGAGATCAGAAAGAACAAAATTGTCTCCTTGGAGGCTATTTGTGGTCCCACAGTCGGGGGTTCATTTTTTCCTGTTGAGCTTACTGAGAGTCTAATAGCACAGACTGATTTTCCTGAGGGCATAGTACAGAAATGTGCTCTATTCAGTGTGATAGGATGAATCCATGTGCTTCCTTTGGCACATTCAATATACGTGTGAAACATTAGAAGTGTAAAACCAGGAGCATGCATGGAATAATTACTTTTAAAGACATTACACTGTTGCTTTGGTGACAATCTTTTGAATCCTGCGCGAACTGTTGAATTCTACAGATTCAGTGTACTAATAAGGTTTTGACAGGCCAAGGAAATAGCAAAGGAAGAATTTATACAAAGGCCAGAGTGTTGGATTTGAAGTTGTTTTTTTATACAAGATTGGCATGAATTAGGAATGTTTTAAGCATTACAGAACTTCATAGTCATAATAACTTGCTTTCATTTTCTGCAACTCTTCAAACCAAGTAGTTTACGTTCAGATTTAAGTTTTTTATGATGACAATTTTTCTGAGTTTTGAGAGGGAGAGAAGTGAAAACTCCCAGCTGCTACTGATGTTCTTCAGAGATACAACCTTTTCAAATCCTGATGCTGAGGCAGAATAGTAGCAGCCCTCTCTTTCCTGTTAAGTGAGCACACCCTACGGGTGCACCTCTGCTGCTTCATTGCCCTACCCAGCTCAGGAGAGCAGGGAAACTAGGCATTTCTTCACAATATTCTGATTTTCCTTTAATAGAAGGCAACATGCAGGAATTTAAAGGGAGGTGGTGTTTTAAATACAGGGTTTAAATGATGATTTAATCATACTAGTTGAGGATATCTTGTCATTGTTTTCCTCATAAAGGAAAAGAAACTTGTTTGCATTCTATAATGTGTGAAGAATGAGCTACTCTTTTTCTGTCTGTACCTCACAAGATGTGAAGAATAGGACCCCCACACAGACTAAGGTCTCACAGCAATCAGCAGCTGTGCTTGCACCATCATGTTATGTGAAAATAGGGCTATTCAGCAGGTGAAATGCAGCTTCCTGGGACTATGTCTCAAGCCACTGCACAGAGCACGAACTGACTGCTATCTGAGAAAAGACCTAATGATAACTGCTGCACCTGAACAGTCTTGGCTGTTCAAATAGGAGAGCAGCTATTTTCTCCTGGTTATTTTCATCACCTTCCTTTTCAGAGAGTTCACGACAGAAAAGGACCACAGTGACACTGTAAGGCTGCAAGTTCAGGTCCTCTTCCTTTTCAGACACTACAGCTTTGGAAAAGTCAAAGTTTCAGAGATTTAGAGATCAGAGGGGTTTTTGCAGTTATATATTTGTGTACACACACACACTTCAGAGTGAATAAGGAATTACACCTGAAAGACCTTATGTAAAGTAAGAAATCAGTCAGGAACAGGATCATGACAATAGATGGAGTCCTGGAGCTCTCTGCAGCATCCTTGCTGGCAGATAGTGCTTTGCTGTCAGACAGTGTTACCTCCTCCATATTCAGTGTGTTGGGAGGCAAAGCCTGCAAACTGTGAAACAGAGAAGAAAGCACCAGTTTGGTATGAGGACTTTTGAGCAAACTTGTACCAAATTTGGCTGTCATCTGCAACTCAATGAAAATGTGTCATAGAGTACAGACTGATGTATGTAGAGGGTGAAGATCCAGGTTGTCTCTTGTTCCAGTTTTGTCGAAGCCTTTTTCTTTAAATGTGGAAATGTCTGAATTTTAAAAGTTGGTTATAGAAGATTGCTTGTATTTGGTTTACTCTTAAGGAAAACAGAAAGTGTTTTACTTTATTTGAATGAATTGTTTTAGTGCTCAGAATCAAAAGACAACTCAGTATAAGATTCTAATGTAACATAACTCCCTGAAAAATAAATATACATATACAGAAATAAAAGAAATAGCTTGTCTTTGAGGTGTAAGAAGCAGTACAGTACATGGACTTAAGAGATTGTTTTTACCCGATTATCCAGCATTGTTGACACAGTTGAAGCAATAATTTATACATTTCTGGTATCAAAATATTTTGATATTGGCACAGAACATAGAAGAGTTTAAGAGCTGAAAAAATATACCGTTGTGAAAGACTTAAAGTACCCAAATTTGTTTAGGGAGATAGAAGATGATTTAATTGCAGCTTGTGTTTTTATGTGGAGAAAATAGTGGATACAGAAAGTACCTTGTCACTAAGACAAGTACGTGAGAGTCATGCCTGCAAGCTAATCTAGAGAAATTCAAATGACAACTGGTGTAGATAGTTTTAAGTGTGAAGATGATTAACCTTCAGATTTAAAAGGAATAGCAAGGAAAACAGTAGAAAACAGTAGACTGTCTACCTCTTGATACCTCAAATGAAGACTGGTGCTTTAGGAGAAAGGTAATTATACTTCATTGAGCTTAATAGAGGAGTAACTGGATGTAATAGCCTGTGGTATACTGGAGATTGAATGTGATGATCTAATGGTTCTCTTGGCCTTAAAGTTTATGAATCCCTTGAAAATTCAAGCAGACAGAATTATGCAAGAGAAGAGTTTGATTTAGCCCCAGAATACTGGTACTGATAAAATGTGCTCAGCTCTGTTTTCTGCACAAGTGGAGTAGCAGAAGCATTCACATTGATGTTCTGGTCAGTCTTAGTTGTAAAATCCATCCCGATTGACAAAAAAACTTGTTTCAAAAGCATGGGAAAAAAATCCCTGACAATTGTTGATGAAAATGCTTATATTACATTGTTTACCGAACAAGCATACACTGGTAAGTAATTGTGTGAAGTAAAATGTCCTGTCATTTTGTTTGTCCTGTTGATCAACATAGTTTGAGTAGCAACCTTCTGTTTAAGCCTGACATGTTTATTATCACTTCAGCCATGCCTGTGAGTTTATATATGCATCTGGGTCATCATCACTTCACTTTTAGGGCTGGGATTGAACATGGATCTGATATCAGGTCTATTATTTTTGTCTTGTTCAATGGGGACTTTTGTGGTGTGACCCAGAGGGTGCTAATATCTGCTGCTGTATTATAAAACACACTTTACTTCATATAATTTCTTTGTAATTTAAGCAGGTTAAGTTTTCCATAGATTGCATATGATTTTGCCCTTCTGAAGTATAAAAAACCCACCTAACTGGTTTTGCTTCTAGCAATTCAGTGTTTTATTTAAAATTATTTTGAGGTAGGAAACAGCAAGACTGTGACTAGAGGAATATTTCAGCCTCACACAGTGATCGCACAGATGGGCTGGAAGAGTTTATCTAGTCAGATGTTTAGGTATTCCATTCACCAAATGAACAGCTGTGGGTAGCCCATCTCATCCTGCGTTCATATTTCTTAAACTTTTGTGACACCTCTAGTATTTTAAGGCTCTGCTGAATTTCTTAAGCTCCAGTGCCAGTTCTTGAACTCTGCATTGATTTTCCTTAAGAGTGTCCTCAAAACATATAAAATAGGCCCATGTCTGAAATTCATGTTCCTGCCAGACACAGTTCTTATGATATATTGCAACAATACATCAGAGAAAAGCAGCCCCGGTGATCTATTACAGTCATACTATACATCCTTGTAGAAGGAATGAACAGGAACTCTAAACTAAGAACTTTAACAGATTTTTGAGGTTATCCTCTGGCAAAGGTATGAACACCTATTATGTTTGTCAAAAGAGCAAGTGTTAAATTTAACTCTTTGTCTAAAACTGGTACTTTGATTGGTGATCGTTAGATGTTTTTTTGCTTTCTATCTGCAGGAACAGATTATAAATATTCAAGATTTTTTTACAGAGATATCTTATAGAATCATAGAATCATTTCAGCTGGAAGAGACATCATTGAGTCCAGCTTCTGTCCCAGCCCTATCAACCACTACACCATTTCCCTAATTGCAACATCCACCTTTCTCTTGTCCTGCATGTGCTGCATAACACAACTTAAGATGATCTGCTCCATTAGCTTCCAGGGCACTGAAGTCTTCTGTAGTTAAGGGCCAAATACAGCCAGATATTGTAAATGTGCTTTGCACATAGAGAGAAGTCAAAATTTCTTTTAACTTAGTTCTTTCTGATGTCATTTGAATCAGAAAAAGCAAATACGGTGTTATCCATCAAGGGTGTAATAAAAGCTTCACCATTAACATCTGAGATTTGTAGTGTAATGAAGAGAAGCTTCTGCAGCTTATTCTATTTTTCCAGAGAGGAAAGAGACCTATGATTCAGTGTTATTCCTATGAGCTCAACAGTACCATAAATATTTCTCCTTACTGAATTTTCACCTGGACCTTTTTCAATGAGAATTAGAGTGTGTCTTCCCTTGAAGTCACCTTTTCTCAATAATTTTAGTTCTTTGATATCTTGTTTCACTAACCTGAAAAACCCGGAGCTTTGCCTTAGAATCCTTCAAGTGTGCCTCCTGAGCTTGTGTCAGCTGAGTTTCAGGAGATGGTTCCTAGTGTGCTCACTTGTGTTGTTGCCATGTCTGTTTCAGTTTGCATGCTCACATGCTGGTAACTAGCCAACAATATACCTAAATGTCATTAAGTTCACACAGCTTGGAATTTGTGTCTCCAAACTCTGACCTTGCTTTATTAGAACATCAAATGTTCGTGCTATACACTGAATGTTCTCATAGTAAAGAAAGTTATTCTGCCTAAACAGTTGTATCAAGATGGTATCAATTACAGCTGGCCTCTAACTCTGCTTGTTAAATAAATGACTTTTCTAAATCAGACACAAAATTGCATTTCATTTTGATGCCTCTTTGATGTGGACAGATTTTTTTTTTGTCAGTTTGCTTTCCATCTGGAGTTCAGTTCTGCTTCCTTCATGGCAAAGAGGTGGCTATGTACTTGCTCTGGCATACAGCTATGTAAAAAAGATCTCTTCTTAATTTTGACCAGATGTTGTATGACAGAGCCAAGAAAAAATTTCTGGATACAAGCTCAGTCAAAACTTGCACACTTTTGTATGGATCTGAATTACTTAATCTGTCCCTTTTTAGAGAAAATACTCTGCCAATGTTTGAGTTCATTTTGGCCACAGTGCTTTGGATTATTGAGTGTGCCAGCACAGTCATATTCACTAGAAATGTTTGAAAATGTGAGTGAAATCAAGGATAAACTCTTGGTCTGGTCTCTTCTGTGTCTTTGAGACATTTCTTCTACTGCAAGTTTTCAGCCCATTTCCCAAATTCAGTATGTGAAGAAAGCATTAAAGTCCTAGTGGCAAAGAGCTATACTCAGCTGCCCAGTTTTTGTCCTTAATAATATTTTTATTTTCCTCCATATCAGATTTGTTCATACTTCCTACCACTCTTTCAAAAGACAAAGGAGAAAGAAAAGGAAGAGGAAAAACTGTTTTTACAAAGGAAATAATGTAGAAGTCAATAGCTAAAGGTAGTAGCCCCCTTTGGGTTTTTTTCATTTAATTTTTCCTTCAAAGCTACCTTGCCTGGTTCTCTTCTAACCTCTGTTAGTACAAAATGTTACACAGTCTGTTAAGGTTCAGACCAAGAGGCTGGAGAAGTGCAGGCTATTTCAATTTGAGTCTTTTATAGCATTTCTCATTTTATGACAGAACTTACACTTTTGATGGAAGAAAGCTTTGGATGACATCCTTTTAGCCCCTCTTTTTTTTTTTTTTTAAATTTAAAGTTCTGAATCACTTTTCTTTAAAAATATATATTTATTATTATTATTATGTTAGGCATTATGTTTTTCTTTGTGAGAAGACACATTTTTTTATCTCTTCTCAGATTATAAGTAAAGAGTCTTAGTTTATTGTGTTTGGAAGACACATAATCAAATTTGAGAGTTTGTTTGAATTGATGAATTCATTGTACTTCTAGTTTTAGTCTAAACATTCTGGAATTAACACTCGCCTGTTTCAGAGACTTCCTAATAATGGCTGCATATTGTTTCTCTTGAGAGAATATATACATCCCCATTTAGCTGTTGCAATACAGTATATAAACCAAATGCATGAAGCAGGTGAAAAATAACTGTATATAACTGCCACAAGAATGCAGATATCTAAACATAGGGAAATGATCCAAGATGCTGGCTGCTGTTACTGTTAGTTTCTTTGAGACATCTTATCTGCCAGCTTGAAATTAACTACAAGATTTTAATAAAGCTACAATAGTGAGGTCAGA
Organism: Urocolius indicus; assembly: GCA_013401255.1. Classification (NCBI taxonomy): domain Eukaryota; kingdom Metazoa; phylum Chordata; class Aves; order Coliiformes; family Coliidae; genus Urocolius; species Urocolius indicus. Next base: position 179,237 of record WBNH01008300.1, read on the forward strand.
CACATAGAATCATAGAATGGTAGGAATTGGAAGGGACCTTTAGAGATCATCTAGTTCAACCCCCCTGCAGGAGCCTGAACTATAGCAATTGCAAAATCAGGAAGAGTAAGTTTATCTCTTTACAAGGGCAGACTGCCCCACTCCAGTATTGGCTGGCATCCTCTGAAGAAGGCTGTAACTTCTTCCAGTTGCCCTCTAACTAGCAGATTCCTCATAGGAAAAATTACTCGGATATTGTTTGNCTTCAAAGCTACCTTGCCTGGTTCTCTTCTAACCTCTGTTAGTACAAAATGTTACACAGTCTGTTAAGGTTCAGACCAAGAGGCTGGAGAAGTGCAGGCTATTTCAATTTGAGTCTTTTATAGCATTTCTCATTTTATGACAGAACTTACACTTTTGATGGAAGAAAGCTTTGGATGACATCCTTTTAGCCCCTCTTTTTTTTTTTTTTTTTAAATTTAAAGTTCTGAATCACTTTTCTTTAAAAATATATATTTATTATTATTATTATGTTAGGCATTATGTTTTTCTTTGTGAGAAGACACATTTTTTTATCT